>WSTO01000601.1:0-11165 GCA_019627685.1 Serendipita sp. 399 | reverse complement strand
GGAAGGAATCTGACCTTGTTATCGGCAGCATTGACGAGGATTTCGTCGACAATTTTGAAGAACCCAGGTACATAGCGTACTTCCCTGTGCATCCAAGCAGATTAGCGAATTTGCCACTCCTCATCGTAGAAGGTGGTCCCCACCTGTTGACCATTCGCTTTGTCTCCGAATCAAAAACCCACAGAGTTTGTGTGATCGGTTCCACGTTTCCGATATAGGAATCTGGACGTTGCAGAATGTGCTCGACTTGAGTGAGCTATGAGGCAGTTTTCGAAAAAATCAGCACACGACGCGAGCAAATGATTCGATCAAACATCACCTTTTGATATTGCTCCGTGACTGTCTTATTCTTCTTTGGGGCAGACTTCGCCTTCGGCGCGTCCTCAACATCAGAGTCGTAGTCTGCACGTCCGTTCCCCGCATATTCATCCACGTCCATATCCGTCCCATTGGGAGTCTTCACTACCTTGCTCTTCTTCGTTGCACCCGAAACAACGCGTGGTTTCGGTGCGGCCTTGGTCGTCGTCGCCTTCTTCGGCGCTGCACTCGTCGTGGTCTTTGTTGCCTTTGCTTTCGGGGCCGCAGACGTAGCTCCTGTTTTCTATCAAAGGGAAAGACGCGTGAACATGGTGATTCGGGAGCGGAATACGCGTCTCCCACGACACTCACCTTTTTCACTGGGATTTGATAGCCATCGGAGTCAGAGGCCGCAGAGATGTCGTCCACCTCAAAGTTTTCAGACTCAGAATCGCTCATCTTTCTTCTTGGGGCAAAACGGCGCGTAGAGGAAGAGAACGGACAGATACGGTCGGGGCCAAGTTTATAGTGGACGAACGACGGGCGGTTGCACTCGAAGGAGGTACGCGTCAATGAGAGCCCAATTCGAAGGAAAACTCTCATCGAATTGGGTGAAGAAACTCTGCACCCGTTTCGAGACCAAAGCTGGCCGGGTCCAAAAGCAAAGCAAATTTTCAATTCAATGCAGGCTCACAAAGTCACCAAAATAGCCGGTAAAGGTGAAAGGAATCATTGACTGATCCTTGTTGAGGATTGGGAACAATATATATGGAAGGGGGATGGTAGCTCGAAATACAAGGAATGGGACACACACAGATGACACAGACTAACGATGACTGTACAGAACGAAATTGAGAGAATTGATATACTTGAAGATGATTAAGAATGCCATAAATAATGCCGGAGGAGAAAAGACTTGGGGGACCGAGTTTACTGTGTTTTGCCATCATTGGATGTGGGGCAATAGGCTAAAGAGGAGCTTATGAGAATAAGCGTGGCAAATTGTGAGCTATACGTACATATGTCTATGACTTTGACGTATCAGTCTCGCTAACAAGTGTTTCCGACGATGCATTCGCGTCCTTTTCATGTCGTTTCAAGATACTCTTCAAGTTCCCGTGAGATGGTACGTGAATTTTGGGTAGTGCCTTCTCGCCTGTGGGCTTGAAGGAGAAGAGTGCTTTCAGAGGACTCTTATTCCTCGAAGAGGAAGAAGACGATTCGTATTGATACGTCTCCTTTTCGCGATGTGATGAGCATGCAAGCATGCGAGATGAATGCTTGGTCGATGAAGTTGAGTCCGAGAGGAACTCGAGAAAGTGCAGTGTAGCCGACATAACGCGAGCTCTGGGCTGTACTTATCAGGATTTACTCGAGGGAGGATAAAAACTATGGGTCTGTGGTCAAGAATCAGGTCTGAGAAAGGCCTCTTATATGCTTACCTGATGCCTTAGCCGGGATGTGAAGGCAGGCTGTTGTCGCTGCGCGCTACGCAGCTGTTTCGCCGCTTTGCTGCGTCAGCATTTCGCACACCTGCCGGCACAGGAAATCGATTATGTCAAGTAATGGCGTGTTATCGCATGGATATCTCCGTCTTCTTCCCAGCGCTGGACCCTTATATGGTTGGCTCAGCCTCAGCGCAGTCGGAGGTTTCGATTACGGATTCGCTTGAATCCCGCGGTACACAACGGATGTAGGTGAGCGGTAACACTATCCAATATGTCAATCCTGCGGGGAAAGGGTCATAACTTAGCACTAATAGGGATCTAAAATCATGGCAAAGAAAAAAACTGTATCGCTGACCAGATGTCCAAGTTTTGGAGACGCCTGATCTCCGCAAAAGTGCGGAATTTCCGAACATTATATTCCATAATCAAGTGATATTCTGGGCTCGACCACAGTCTGAAGGCAAGACTCTTTGTCTTTGGCGAAAAAGGTGGTCGAAGTGATGGTCGAGGTCGAAGCCACTTCTTGGTCCAACGGTGACAAGGCTAACAGCAGCTTTCAGGTTAAAACGAGACGTATTTCAAAAATCAAGCAAGAAGTTACAGTTCATACAGCTGTCAAGAAGAAAGCGACTGTCCGCAATATATGCGTAAAGCATATCGTTGACCAAGAGGGGGATCGTGAAAGACTAGCAGTTAATTCGAAACGAGATTTATCTGATAGGATGACGCGCTATCAGTGGCTTTGAGGACTATGAGGTCAGGGTGTTAGCCGGTGCCGGTAGATGATCGGACATTTTTCAACGTACTTTGCGCGGCACGGGCTCCTTCCTGGCCTTCGAATACAGTTTTATAAGCAATGGACGAGTTGAGTCGTTTACTAATGCCGACAAAGTTTAGCGAAGCCGGCAAGGTTCCATCCGCTGAAAGCGTGAGTTTCTGTTATGAGTGTAAGCAAGCGAAATTTAACAAAATACGATGGAAAATGCCCACCCAGAACTGTAACATTTGTCCGGAGTCATCGCTAATTCGACACTTCTCCGTATTGATGTCTTGTGGGGCTGTGGCTCCAGGAGTGCTGACCAAACAAGGATTCGGGTCGTTCGCCAAAACAAGATGTCTAAAGAAGGATATAATGCAAGGATGAACACGCAGAACTAACTCGCCACAGCAAATAGGTCACCTACCCAAAGTAGACATTCCTGCTGGGGGTCAGACCCATGAATCCCGACGTACAATTCTCAAAAGAAAACGCTTGAGAGTCTTCTGAAGAGGATAGTTCGATGAGCTGCTGGTTGACCAACCCGAGGGGCACGCCTTGGTCCGGCAACGAAGAACCCGCAGAAGTTGTTGTGCCAGGTGTATTCTTCATCACCAGGCGACCCGTCACTCCATCCAAAGGCGTACAGGTGATGATATCGACGATACGAAGGGAGGCATCAACGTCTTCAGCAGCGACTGCTCGCCTTGCAGGGATGCGAGCCGCATTGCAGCTATGCGTCATAATTCCGATGCCGCTCAGAATTATCGACAAGGCCACTCTTGAGACGAACATGACGGTAATTTCAAGAATCAGTAGTATTTTTTTTCGGGTTGTTGGAGGAAGAAACTGAGAGAAAAAAGAAAAGTGAGGAGAGTGTTGAAGTTGCAGATCAGCTGGTATTTATGCATCGATATCGGTCATCGCCTTCGGCCACTGGTAAATCCGCACTAACATTCAGTATCAGAACTTCAAACACATCTACAAAAGTAGATCACATGGAGGGTTGAAAGCAGAAAGACAGAAGAAGAAGTCAATAAATGAGACTGAGAATCCTTAGACAGGAGAACTTTCGTAGTCTAGTCACGGTGAGAAAGGAAGTACATTTAGACACCGGCTGCCCAGTACCGGTGAAGGAGGCATACAAGGGAGAAGAGAGCAGAATCCTTCCTTGTGAGAAAGAGAACGCTTGCGCGCCGAAGATGAAGTTGTGACGAATCCTCGTGGATGTTCTACCGAAATACATCAAACCATCTCTAAACGCAACGTTAGCCACTGAGAGTCATCGAAGTAACCAGTAAACCGAGAAATGATGCCCACTCACGCGGTCGTCACCAAGGTTTCACTCATGTTTCATTATAGGACGTGGAAATGCTGGACTGTCCCTAGCCATGCTTTTTGACCTCGATTCGAATCCCCTTGCTTTCTACCTTGCCGAATAAAAGATCAACTTTGGATCTAGGGAGGATCTAGATATAATATAGATGTCGTAAGCATCCGTCGATCCTCCAGTCGCCGCGACAAAGGTGCAACTCCTGGAGATTGTCGAAATCCAGTTATTCTTCGATGAGTCTGAAATTCCAGAAGGATATAAAAAGTCGAAGAAGAGAATGCGTGGAGGCGTTCACGTCGATTTCGAGTATGATAGGTCCCAATAACGTCAATTCGTCGAGTACCGGGAATTTGGAAAAACAGGCGGAAAGCTAGGGTAAAACCCACAGTACATCGCGGGTCCCTGATGGCAATATACCGGATTGTCGAACCGTAGAATGCGAGGCAGCGACTGCACGGTTGATTGGTACGTTTACTAGGTGTGGAAATGTAAATATGTCGAAGACAAGGAGCCCTGATAGGGGCGGAATCGAAAGTGTCGACCCGCAACTAGAACCTGGAGATGAGGTAGTACTATGGACTGGTCCGGTTCCTTCAGGTCGAATCCCAATTGGAGTCATGTAAGGTCCTGAACGGCGTTGATTCATGAGCTGAGAGCCCCCAATGACAATTGCGTCTCCATTCAGAGTAATTTTTCTGAGTCGGAAGTGTGGAATTTCGGCTAGATCTGGTAAATATATCTCGTCCAACTCGGCGACTTGCCAATTCACACCCCCAGAGATCGAAGCTCGCACTGTAGGCCAGCTTGATTCGAAGCTTTGATCGATATGGACAGATCTTGCTGTGGAAATACCCTCAGAATATCCATCGCTGTCACCACGAGCTAGGTTCAGAATGCAGCCTTTGCTCCAGTAAACTAGACTTCGCCACAGTCTATTGACGGAGCCAAGCGCCCTCCTACGTTTCCTTAGGTTCTCGAAGTTTGCGACATGTCGGACTTGGCATGCATATACAGCCCAGCTACCCTCTTCAAAAGTGGTAGTTAATAGGAACGATGCGAACTCTTCGGGGAGCGAGTCAAATATGAGGAGTAGTATCTCTTCTGGTATGCAGGAAATAGGAGACACCCTGTTTTGGTCCTCGTTCATGAAAAGCGATCGAGGGGGAAGAATGAGCTTTGCCTCCACATTGAAACCTCGAGCATGGCACCAAAGTGCCAATCTCAGGGCATATATCGTCAAAAAAGGCATGATTCGATACGCGCACAACAGTCTTACTACGTCCATCGTTCATTCTACAGCCTAGCGATACAAAATCCCGAGGGAAAACGAGTCAATTTATCTCTGAATTACATGCTAATAGATTATCATGGAAGATCTCGTGGTGTATATTGCAGTTGTGATATTGACCTTGACCTTGAGAGAGCTGGTGATCGTTGCATTCTTGGTTCGGTGCTGGAATTCGTGTAAGTACCGGAGGTCAGAAGTGAATATAAGCATATATTACCGTTTGAAGAGTACGAGATTTCGATACCGTCTTGATTCTAAACGCGAAGTTAGCCACCATCAGAGTGATACGCACGAGTAGCCGCATGCAAATGGACGATACCGACTCACATGATCGTGAACAAGTCTCAATTCTGGTTTACCGTAGGGCGTGGGAGTATTGGGTCACTCCAGTCGTACCCTGTCAGTTCTATTCGAATTCCCTTTCTTTCTGCCTTGCGGAGTAGAAGGTCGACATGGGCGCCAGGAATGTAATGGTCGGAATACTTATGTCTTAACCCCCCTGACCTGCTCCATCTGCCGTGACACAGGTACAGCCCCTGTAGATTCTCTAAGTCTAGCCAGCTATCCATGGAGACGGAATCCCAATGCGTCACAAGAAGTCGATGAAGGGGATGTGCGTTGGGGAGAGTATCGATATCGAGTGTGGCGGGGCCGCATAGTGCTAATTCCTTGAGCGCTGGGAAATTTGTACCCAGACAAAGAACCGGTGGAGTTGGGATCATAAACGGAGCCTTGATTGAAATGGACTGGAGCGTCGAGCCATAGAAAGTGAGGTAATGAGTGCATAAGTGGGCGCTGTTTCGAGTGGCCGTGCGAATGTAGATATGTCGAAGGTTAGGAGCCTTGATCGGAGCGGAGTCAAAGGTGTCAACCCGCAGCACCAAAACCTGAAGGTAAGGAAGTTCTATTGATTGCTCCGGTTCGTTCAAGTCGAATCCCAGTTCGAGCCATGTGAGGTCTCGAAAGGATTCAAACCATTTGCCCGTGGATCGTTCCGCCAACGCACCCTCTACATCAACCCTTCTGAGCTGGGGATGTGGAATCGTGGCAAGATCAGATAAGTATATCTGATCCAATGTTGCAACTTCCCATTGTACCCCCCGAGAAATCGAAGGGAGCAATGCGAGCCAGCTTAATACAAAATCTGGATCAATATTGACGGCTCTTGCCGTAGATATATCCTCCAGAAGTCCATCACTGTTGCCATATGCCAAGTTCAAGATGTAAAATTTGCTCGAGTAGACTAGCCTTCGCCACAGGCTATTGACGGAGCCAAGGAGCTTCCTGCGTGACCTGAAGTCCTTCAAGATGAGTTTTCTTGCAGTAGCTGGGCGGTCAATACCAGCTTGGCGGATGTACAATGCCCAACTATCTCCTTCAAATGTCGTGTCCACTAGAAAGGAAGGTGATTCTTCGAAAACTGAATCAAATATAAGGAGTAGAATCTCCGTTGGTATGCGGGAGATGGCAGGGACCCGGCTCTGATTTTCATTCATGGAAAGCAGTATGACGGGGGAAGAATAAGCTCTGCCGCCACTTGGTACCCTTGGGCATAGAACCAGATTGCACTTATCAGAACGAGTATAATATCATCAGAAAAGGCACGATTTGGCGCGCAAATGACAGTCTTGCAATGTCCATCCTATGAACTAGCTAGTGATACAGAATTCTAAGGGAGAAGAAGAGGGTAGTGCTATTGTACATTACATGCAGTAAATTATCACGGAACATCCCGTGGTGTATACTGCTGTCGTGGTATCGATCTTGACCTTGACAGCGTCGGCGATTGTAGCGTTCTTATCCCTGGAGCTGCACCCGTGTTAGTACGGGAAGGTAACGACGACTGTTTCCTAAGCGAAATTGGTCCTTCTATGTTCCTCCCGGTTTGTCTGGGAGAGGAACTGGACGAGCCAGTGCTGCCATCATCTCCTCCGCCGTCCATGCAACATGGCTCTGCCCAATGAATAGAGGTATCCCTCGAGCGTCCTTTCGTATGCATGTCGCGCCTTCTAGTACGCACACCATCACGATCGTCATCATGCATAGAGGATGAACTCCCTCTACCCTCCTGATCGTCCCACGACACCGTCATCATCGTATTAGTATTGGTATTAGGGTCGAGCGATATAAATGGCTGAAAGGCGGATAATCGAACGTCCCTAGTTGGCACTCGATCACCCCATTGCTCCCAACCTGGGTTAGCACCTAAGGTGCTCACTTTGGGTAACATCGCTGACAAGGACAGTTGCTGTCCATCGGCAGTTGAGGGCGGTGAATAATTGGAGGAGATGCTCCGTTGATGGCGATAATAACGAGTGTTGCGACTCTCTTCTTCGGTTTCGTAATCTTCCACGGGAACATTGACCATCGTCGTATTCCCCATCTCTTTCACAGTGGCTCCTCTGATCCCTCGAGCTGGTGCGATACCCCCATAGTTGCCCCCAAGGTAGAGACTGGTGAGTTCCAGACCAGAGACGATGGCGTTCCCACGAACAGAATTGAACCCCAGGCTCGATAGGTGCAGGCGGAGGTTGAGGAGAATTCGCGAAGTGGAGAGAGAGTATAGTGGAAGGAGGAGGTTGCTGGCGGTCAACTGGATTCGGATCGGCGTTGTAAAGGAACCAAGGACAACGATGACTGTCATAGCTACAGATGGACGCAAGTTTAGAGCGTGACAACAGTGAAGTCTGCTGACGACTCACATAGAACGCCTGAGGTCCAGTTAACGAACGTTAGAGTGAACCTTCCAATCACATGATACTGTGCGCACCTAAGTAAACGATCGCTCCACTAGGAGAAGTTCAGATACACGGGCGAGGGAAAGGCTAGTTGTAGTTACTCACTCGCGCGCGAGAAGGCCCATTATCCCTCTTGCGTACTCACTCTTGGCCTTGAGCCAGACGCTCTTATAGAGGATCATCGTTGTAAGGATGGCTATACATTCATCAGATAGAATCTTAATTTGCTTAGAGATGAACAGACTTTGCATTATCTGTCGTGTTACCAAGAGTCAGAAGGGTATCTCTAGCGCAAACCAAAGGCACGTACGAAAGGACAGATATGTGCCCCTAATGACGAAAGTGAGTTTTTAACAAACCAGGATAGATAGATCCGACGTACGCCATACTATAACAGGGTGATGCCTCAAGAGCCTCGGGCAACCTTGCGTGGCACGTTGCACGCCCGCTACGGAACGAATAGTGAGTCGCGTACACAGCATTTTCATGGTGAGGAATACCAACGAAATGGTTCGAGTTTCTAGAGGGGAATGGTTGTCAGAATAGTCCCCGAACCATGTAAGAGAATCGGACACATACAGTTTGCACATCGACGACTGCAACGAGATTGATGGCCCATACAACTCCATAGATCGTGATCAGAGCGTACACGATCATTTTCTGCTTTCTGTAGAGGGCGAGTACCCTTCGAAGGAGCACAACTATGCCAGGGGTCATGATGAGAAACCAAGATACACGATGAAACGACGAACGCATGCAAACACTGATAACGAGCACCGCTCCGTAAACAGCGCATATGGTGATGAATGCACACCTAAGAAAGGGAGGAATCAGTACTCGCCGAACACATTCAATATGAGAGTCCGACTTGCATCTACCAGCCGAGTTAGCACATAAGGTCAACAAATTAGATATTGATTTCCGGCTTACTCGTTCACTCTCTCCGCGACCAACGGTACGGTACACCTGAATTCTAATAGCGGCGGAAGCGAATTTGAATACCACGCCCTTGGCGCTCCCGTGTCTGATGATACTCACAGCGAGCAGACAAGGCCGAGATACCTGTTCTATAGTCCAAAATTATTATTAACAAGTCTGCAAAAAAAAAAAAAAACTGGGTCGAGAAGGGAGCGAATTTACCAGAAAGAAATAGAAGCGTGTCCAGGTCCAGCCTCGTGTCCAAAAGCAGTCTATCTCGTCTTGTAAAGTGATCATGTAGTCATAAGCCTACATATACATGAACGAACGAGAGTCAACTGATCGTACAAGAAGGCCAATAGGTTACTCACCAAGAGGACGAAGGAGCCCACACTGAGATACGAGGCGCTTTTCCAGCTTTGGACAAACCTGATAAACTCATCATATTGTTCCCCGTCACTCATTTGCTTCTCTCAACAGCCACTGATTTAGCAGTGCCCCCCAAATCCGAGGAAATCTTCGAGAAGGTATTAGAACTGGAGGAGGGACAAGGGTTGGTCAGACTCGGAAATAGGAAAACAAAAACCAAACCACGGATAGGGGATTTATAAAGTAAGCGTGCAAACCTTACCTGAGCCGCAAGAGGGAAATATGTAAATCCGGAACGGCGGCGAGACTTACCTTCTGGACTGAAAGGCCAGACATCTATAATATCACGACGACGACGGATAGGGATCCACGTAATGCAACGGATATTGGGATGATGCGAAAGGGCTAACCATAGAGAGAGATCCAGATTGCAGCGCAGCGTCGGCGGAGAAGTCAGCGAGGTCGCGTTCGAGTTCAATCGGCTTCTTCCCTCGCTCACCCGTGATGATGTGATACTGTAAGTAACATTGATTGATCTCATTAGACTCCAACGAGGTCCTCAAGCCGAGCAAAGTGCCTGAAGTAGTCTATCACAATGAACAAGCTTGTTGCGCGTCGCGGCGGCTCCAGACTAGTGGAACCAACGAACCTCCACCATTCTCTCCTACGTAAACGCCCTCATTCCATCCCATGAAATAGCTCAACGGGGTTCCGGTACTCGAGGAGATGCTCGTCTTTCGTGATCTCAATCAATCGGTTAGAGATGAGAAACGGTAATGTTCGATGCGCAGCGTCGTTCGAGACTGTCGTAGAACCTAAGGTTGTAATTATCTGTTGGCCAACAATGACCACAGCTCAGAGTTGCAGTTTCATTGTGGAGAGCGATCGGCACTAAGAGTGGGCGTACGCAATAGAGTGCTCCCCGCTCACTCGCAAACACCGAAAAGTTTCAGCTAATGAACCCTTTAATAGTAAGGCATATGGATGCAAACAACAACAACTGTATTTAAGACAATGGAAATACAACTAGACGAGGGGGGGGACCAAACCATCAGATCTTGAAACCAACCCATATATTGGGGGAAATAGAGAGGGTAAAAAGTATAGAGCACAATCGAAGGTGGGGAAAGGAAGGATTCATACGGTGCAGCAAACGATACCGATACAGTCACCGCAGGAAGAAGTAGGCGTGAGGCGTACAAGGGGGAACGAGAACACCGGGATTCGAGAACAGAATAGTGAGCAGTGGTTCGGAATCAATAGGCGTTATGGATTGTCGCAGCGGCATCATGTTCTCTTGAACAACTGCCGCACAGGTGTCGTAGAGTGTGTGCCAGTCGTCGGATTCTTGTATAAAACGCATCGTGGAATGGACGATCGTGAATAGTATCTATCGTCTATAGAGAGCGAGCGGGCGGTGCAACACCGAGCCCTGATGAAATATAAGGAGAAAGTGCGGGGGGTAACTAGCGTATACAGTGGGTGGAGGGGCCAGGATTGAATGGACGAAAAAGATCCAATCCGAAAAAAGAAAAGGCAGTTGGCCCATATATACGTTTTTGATTTTGATATAGCGGATAGAAGTCGATGAACCAGAGAGGTACCTAATCGCCTAAAAAAGAGTTGGCGACTTTGAAGTAAATACCGGCAGCCCAGAGATAATAAAGATATGGATGGTGAACAGAATGAGGATGCTGCCAGTATGGCATTCTCGCCCAGCGAGAGAAGTGTTACTATGGCGTGTCCTAGTCCCACTCGATGGAGAGACCTGCGGAGCCCTTTCCTTCATTGCCAAAGTGCTTCTGGCATTCTCGTCGCAGCCATTTGAGAGCTCTCTTGTCTTCGGCGAGGTAGGGCTCCAGCGCTTTTCTAACTGCATTGTTGTGGTCCTAGAAAAAGATGGGGTCAATAAGGAGATGGTTCGAACAGGGTAGAGAAATGAATGCCAACCTTGATCCACTGCCTCTCTTCTTTCGTCAACATACTCGCTCTCACCATCTTCATTTGGATGGGCACT
>WSTO01000599.1:0-11186 GCA_019627685.1 Serendipita sp. 399 | reverse complement strand
GATGGAAAGGGACTTGCCCATCCATTCACGCAGAAAGAAGGCAGGCACCTCGAGAGGAAAGCGTGCGCGGTCCTTCCGTCAGATCAATCACCCCTTCTCCTTGATGGTGAAGTCGCCGCTCGCATGCACAAAGGTAGTGGAGAAGCTCCATTATTTGTTCTCTACTGTCGAGCAAACTTTAGCGTGGACTGGGAGAGCGGAATCACGTATAAAGATCGGGTATGCGGAACGACATTCCGAACGGACGAGAGTGCTATCCGCCATCTGAGGGAAAAACACCTGACAGTGAAGAGACCAAAGGCATCATAGACCCCAAAGCGCGGAGTGAAGACAATAACGACCTCGAGCGACTCTGACCACGACGCCTGATACAACGTGCCCGCTGAATGTCTGCGACGAGACGATATCTCGAAATGATTCCTCCTTCCCCTTCCGTTTCTTTCTCTCTACTTTCATTTCTTTATAGTAGACTTATATAGATATGTATTGTCTATCGTGCAATCACCATCCGCTGTAATATATAGATCCTGCTGCCGAAAGCGGCGTGGCCTGATCATCCTTCCGTCCATCGGTGGTGACGCGACGAGTAAAAGATGTTGAATCCAGTACGAGCATGTTCAACGAGCCGAGCCGATAAGATGGATGTCGACGACGAGACCACTGACGGAGTAAGGTTCGGTCCAAAGTTCGTGCGAGTATCAATGCCTCGCAAATAAGACTCTGGCCTCTCCTTTACTCTACTGCACTTCAGTTTTTGAATATACATTGGAGTATTTTTTCCTTACACGTCTAGAATCAACTTCTTAGAACTTATGGTCAGTTGTTATTCTCGCCACGCATGACCATTCCGTTCTCTATACACAATCGAATAGAAACCAACATAGTAGAAGGATAAATGAACAAACGCGACCAAGGAAAAGAGAAGACGAAGACGAGCGGTCATCACCACAAATAAGCATGTCACTGTGACGGATGGTCCGTCAAACTGCATGAATCATGCTCGCACAAGATGAATGTACGAATGGATGCAGAAATTCAAACCTGAATTTTCTCGGGTAATATGATTCAGCAACATAAACAATCAAAAAAGGCGAGGATACAGCTATCCTGAACATGGACCCCCAATCAGCGTGAAAGGGGGGTTGGAAAGTCCGTGGATTGCAGAATCCTCAATAATGAGGTCCAGGTCGCGTCACAATTGGGCAAACATGAACCAAGGGCTGATAAGTAGGGGAGGAGACAGTACCTCCCCGTCCGCGTGCGTGTATATGGGCGACCGACAGTCATGTATGTAGTAACTGTCCGTGAATGGATGTTCCAGTCCAACCTCCATTCATCATGGAGATATGGGGAAGATATCAACCCCCAAACCAACCGCCTGGTTTGGAGAGAAAGGGAGTTGTATCGCAGAGACAGCCATGGATGGATGGATGGATGGATACACTGACTTGTTCCGATCAAGGGGCCCACCCTCTAAAATCCTGGGAACTCGACATTGTATGTACGATCGCGCGTCGCTACACAGAGAACTGAGGAAGAAAGGGTGAGAAGGAAGGAAGGAACAAACAAACAAACAGAGGAATGGTGGAACGGTTAGAGTAGAGTGCAATACCAAGGAGGGGGGAAGGGCCGAGTTTATTTGGAATGACCACGACGAGCAAAAAAGGGAAGAAGGCTGATGTACAGCTGGAGCCTCGTTTGACAAGCATCTGAAGAGAAAAAAAAAACAAAGAGATACATCCAGTCATCTAGGCTTACTTATAATACCCTAAGGGTGAAGCGTCGATCATGCCGCATAGTTAACGCATCAAATCCATCCGTCAAGATCCCGATTTAGAGACCCCACCAGGTTGGGTGGGTGGTCAGAGAACCCAGAAGGATGGATGGGTGGACGTCATTGAAGGAATGTACAACCGCGTCGACGATGAATGCGTTAGACTGCAGGCGAACGTCGGGGGTCGTCTAATTGTCCACATTTACAAATAATTCGGATCGAAGTAAATTATTCTATATCGGCTCACATCGACGACGGACGAGGCCGAGCTGAGACCAAAAGTGCAGTCAGAGTCCAAGGTACGACTGCTCGACGTGGCTATGCTCCTCCTGTTTCGCTTTCACTTTTGGCTCGACGATGGGCTTGACTTAAACCAATACGAGCGAGCATGACGGGACAGTAGAAGCTAATAAAATCTTAATCCGTGTTTGTGAGACAAACTACGTACAAATACAGAGGTAGAGAAAGAAGAGGAACCGACTGCCAAGACGAAACAAGAAAATAAACCGCATTAAATCTGAGAAGAGACGTCCAATCGGCTTAGTGATTTGAGTGAACAGAGGTCTGCGAAGTGGTTTCGGTTTCCACCGAAAATGCGCCAAACAGCCATCTCTATCCATCCCATGACCATATATCCATTCCATACTCTCCCAGTCGACTGACCGAAAGAGATAGCTGAAGGCCCATAGACGGATGGGGTCCGTGCCATATTAGATAGGCTCGAGGAACGAGAACCAATGAGCAGGTGGAATGAGGAAGACTCTCTTGATTTCCACACTTTCTACTGTAGTTATGCATAACGACGATTGGTTTTTTTGGACTGGATCGCCATAGACATATATGCATACAGCATCGATAGAACGAACTCGTCAAGTAGACTCGCTAGATTGTACCTATGCATGTACGTAGGAGTGAGCGCATAAAACCCACCCCCATTTGCCATCAGATCAACCCGCGTGATCACTTCTCCTAAGAAGCTCCTATCATCCGAGGGTGGCGGATTCGAATAGAATGAAATTGTTTGTAGAGATACAAACAATTGGGGGGCGGACGTTACTGGGGGATGGAGCCGGGACAAAGGATACTTGAGCGAGCAGGTCTAAGTGAATGAATCAAAAGTTCTATCGAGACGGGAATGCCAGTCTATCAGGCACTGCAACGCGAGCCCTCCGGAAGAGTGTCGCCCGCTATCCGAAAGGGAAGGAGCGAGACGAGGCGTCACTGCAAGACATTCTGAATTACCCCTACAGGTCTGGGGAGAGGACATTGCTCGAATGGGCAATGGGAATGAGAAGAAATAAGACAAGACCTGGTATTGCCACCTCTACGAATGTTTAGGTACGACCAACAGTCGCGCATGTAGCGAGGGGTCTGCGATTTGTTTCATCAAATGCACCGATCCGTCATCCAGATGAGCAAGATGCGTGACAGCCGATCACAAAGGGAAGAAACGGAAGTGGTACGGCTGAGAAGAGTTTACAACCCTGGATGGATGCGTATCGGGGAATGAGAAACAATCAACTCGATGTGGATGCACATCATTGATCTATTCCGATCAAGGTCCATCCAATTCTTTCCTGCTTCTTGCTGGATAGTGTGCGTTAAGTGTGTTCAATGCACTTTGCCACACAACGAGCAAAGGAAAGAACGAAAGGGAGTTGTAAGTACCAGTAGAACAAGTAATTGAATGGGTGAATGGATAGATAGATGGATCGATGGATAGATGGGCGATGTCCAGGGAAGAGCCGTGAGCGGCCATGAGTGTGAGGAAAAAGGGGGGAATGCTGTACGCGTCTGATCGACGAGCATCCCTTGAATAAAAGGGAATACATCTGCATGTCCTGGTGTAGAAACCACACACCAGGTAGACTTTTACTCCCATATTGGATGGCTACCCATCCGCTGCGTGGAGCAAGATGGATTATGAAGGAAACCCGTCCCTCTTGCTAAAATAGAGTGGAAACATTTCCTAAGTACCAAAATGGACGCACGGATGGGTGGGTATAGACGGACATGGAAAAAGCGAATAATTTAAGGGAAAAGTATGCAAGTACGCATGGTGCAGCATTCATTAGACGACGATCGAGTCATCTAATCACCCAAACTTGCAATCATACGTATTTTGGATCGGATAGTCGATACAGCAACACCACACAGAGAAGATCACGAATCGGGGTGAGAGTTCAAGCACAACGATATGTGGCTATGTTTCTCACTACAACTCTTCGCGACAGCCCTTAGCTCAAAAGAAAATTGGGGGATAATATAGGGGACAAGATTGGATACACGGAGTAAATAGAGGAAAGGGGGACTAATGATACAAGGAGATTCAGATCATACGTACAACCTGCCGGCATCTCCGACTCGTACACTTGTCAAATGACGAGTCCTGTTTGCTTTGGATAGACGTGATCCAATGCGAGCGTCGCATTCATCTCCCTAAACAAGCCAAATCCTTGTTGCCTATCGAACAGGATTATGTCCCCGTTGCTCGTCCCGATACAGACAGCCGTGGTACACAAATAGCGAGATTACGTGCGTTTTTGCTTTGTGCGACTTGAGCTGTATTGTGGTGCGTTAGATGAGGAAGCTATTCGTTAGATGAGCGAGAGGAGAATCGAGCGGATTCAGAGCAGCATACGGTGAAACAGGTCTTGAGAAACAGCTGTCTATTACTGGTTACGATCAGAGATGCAAATCCTGAAGAAAGTGGGAAAAGAGGAGATTCGATTGCGTGAGATGGAGGAGCATACAAGTAAAGCTAGGCGAAAGAAGCACCTTTTCTCGCTTAGGAACGATAGAGTCAGCGAGCAATGAGAGACCAGTTGTCGCAATGCATCTGGTCCCAAGCATCGTCTTCATGAAAAGTAAGGCATAACAAGCAAAGGGATGATTGCATAGAAGCTTGCATGTTATCACCAGACGCGCAGAATCCTAATTTGAGTCAGAATCTGATAGACCAGGTCGTTTCAGTCGTAACTTCGATTTCCTCCACATCGAGAGAGTATTTTACCTCATCCATTTAAGGTACCACTCGATTCAATTGACAACATCCTCGCAGATCCAGCCAGGGAGACTCTCAAAAGCGAGGATATCGCCACAATGAAGACGGCACCACGTTTCGTATTCTTCCACGACTCGAGCCCCATCGTTTTCAGTAAAGAAGGTCCCCTTCAGGAGCTATCGTACAGTCGAACCAAAGCGCCTGGAAGACTTCCCTCCTCGCCTCCAGCAAGAAGAGAAGGGACGCGGCAGTCAATAGAAGGAGTGCCGTTGCCACCCGAGGGTATCAAGAATCCACCTTTGTCTCCCAGCAAGCAAGTCGAGGGCACCGTTGCACCGTTTGACATGATCGGCCTCCACCCTGCATGTGACACTCCATTCGCATATCTCATTGAACCAAACTTGGATTCACAGAGAAAGTCGCGTCATGTCAGGCGAACCGGTGAGTCTTTCGATTCCTGTTTGAAAGCGCGGCCGTTAACTGACCGATAGTCATCACCAAGTACTCGAAAACCCACTCGTAAATCGTGTCCCTCATCCAAGGAAAGGGAGAGTGAATCCGCTCGTCGAGGTCGCTAGCGTGGACACAAACCTCGACGACCCAACGCTGACGCCGAAGCAACTCTCGAGGCCAGCGTATGTCCATCTCAGATGCCACGCTAAACAACGAGGGTTTTCTGAATAGATTCTCGGGCTACCAAGCGAGTGAAGCCAAATGCATGGGAATGGCCTCGTCAAGCCCGCCTTCTCGCATGCACCACCCTCCACTTTGATACCAGAGGCCAGGACTTCTATTTGCCCGACCTGCGTACGTCATCTCTATAGCATGGCCGTTCACGATCTGATACTGTTTCGAGAAGCACCAGCCGATTTGAAACCATTTCTCCACCCAGTCGTTGACGATCTCTCAAGTGAACAAACTACAACGACCGAGTGACGGTTTTGAGAGCTTTCTTCCTGATCCAATAAATCAGGTTAATAGCGTGTCCTCCGAATTGGTCGCTGCAGGGCTCACTGAGGATACATGCACAGAACCAGTGCTTCATGTCGCTTGTTGCCATCTTACAAATGACTATTTCCTCTTCGTATCTACGGCATTACCCAACTACACGGCCCTCATCAAGGATGCAGGAAGCAGCCTCGAGCTGCTACAGGAGGTTCATGACCAAATGGCCAGTTCATGAAGCCTCTGGCTTGCTTTCTCCTCGGCTCATTTGGGAAGATGAACTTCATCTATATACCGAGGAACTCGACACTGACGGACGGCCAGCTCTGACTAGCACCCTCAAAATCGGTCATTCGTACCAACTCCGGAATTGACCAACGAGACTCGTCTTCCGCTCTTTGTTTTGCCCTCAAGTACTGCCTCCCCAGCTCCCGCCACCCCCTAAGTATTCCCTAGGGTATATCACTCCAGAAGACACACAATGGAGCTAGTAGCCCTGTCCAACCCTCTACCAAGAGATTTCTCTCCTGCACCGCGTATCTTACCCACCGTGATGGATACAAGCGAGAGAGACACGACTAGCGCAAACACCATCGTTCAAAGGCAGGAACCGTGCAGAAGAGGAAAGCCGTTCTGTGGGAACGGAGGGGCAGGGCTTCACATATTAGGAAAACGATTTGCAGGGCGACTCTGAGGAGAAAGTGACATTGCGAGACCGGCATCTGAGAGAACAGCATCTGAGGAGGAAATGATCAACGTGGTCAACCTTACCCCATACGGAGTCTTCCTCATCGAAGGATAAAAGAGTCAACGAGGAGGATGACGTGGTAGGGAACGACGACGACGTCGAGCACTGCTGCGACGCACAGGCTCTCTAGGCTGGGATGGTGGCTCCTGCGACGAGACGACGTCTCGATTTTTGTCTTTCTCTGTTTTTCTTGGTCTTCCTCTCTACTCCCATCCTCTCTCTATATTGTTAGATATGCATCTGCCCCATCGTGCACATAAACTTAGAGTAAACTGCCGCCGAAAGCGGCGCGCGTAGCGCTGGGTTTTTTCCCTCATCGATCTGATCGTGCGAGGTGACGCGACGACTAAACTATGACAGAAGAAACAAAATTAATTGTCGTTTTGAATGGGAGCCTCTTTTGGAAGAGCCGGAATGGTGTAGACGACGAAAATGAGGGTGTCGAGGTTCGGTCCAAGAAAGGTGGGCGTATCGATAAGCTTCCGCGATCAGGCCTTTACTCTACGCACCATTAGATTTCTGAGTTGAAAACATATTTCCTCATACGGTCACGACTCGATTCTTACATGTAGGTATCGGCTCAGATTTCTTCACGGTCGCTACTTTTGCATCCTTTGTACACAATCATCACGTAGTGAATACATGATCGATGGAAAAAAGATGAAAACCAAGGAAGGGGAAGAAAACCAAAGAGAAGAAAGCAGTAAAAGCGAGGGTGAACGACGTATCCATACGTGCCCGTTGCGGGTAATTAGGACAATCCGTCAGTAGAATGGGCATCCTCGACATGACAAAACAATGAGCCAATACTCTGTAAGGACTCTAAAATCTGAGCCCTCATCACCAACCGACCAAGGCAGGAATGAATTGGTCGAGGAGATTATGGATGGACAGATGGACTGGATCAGAGCATGCTATCTACTTTGGTCTGGGAGATAAGAAAACCATGGCAAGGAGGGTGAGAGGATGTAAATCGGAGACAAAAGGGAGTAGTCTCCGAGTGTACTTCACGGTCTCGCCCTTTATCGTCGCAGGGGGAGTCGCCGAATCGCAATCAATGGCTACGCGTCGCATCGCGAGCATCCACCCGTGCGTCTAAACAATTTGCAAAGAATGAGGTCCGATTCCTGTTGAAGTCGGACCTTCAATTAAGGCGCCCAAACGGACGGGTGGAAGCCGTGTGATAAATGGATCGACGGGTATGAGTGGACTGTCAGACAATTGTCTAGTTGTCCCCTTCGTCGCTATATTTTGATTTGCGAATATCGGATCGAATAGATCATAATCAAGTCAGCTCCCATCAACGGCCAAGCACTAAGCTAAACAATCGCGGTTAGAGTCCAAGAACACGAGATTGGTGTGGCTGTGCTTTCTCCTTCACTCATCGCGATACCCGAACGACGAGGCTCTTAGCAAAAGAAATAAAAGGGACAAGATTGGATACACAGAGTAAATAGAGGAAGAGGGACTTATGGTACAAGGAGAATCAGGTCGTACGTACAACCTGTAGGGATCTCCAGCTCGTGTCTCGTCAAGTAACGAGTCCTGTTCGTTTCGGATAGACATAATCCCATGCGAGCTCTACACCCATCTTTCTGATCAACCCAACTCCTTGTTGCTCGTTGAGTATGCCAATGTCCCGTTCCTTGTCCTGATTCAGACAGCAGTACCACACAGTGTAGTGAGAGTACGCGTAGTTTTGCCTCGTGTGACGTGAGCTGGATCATGGTGCGTTAGATGAGGAAACCTCCCAGTGGGTGGGCTAGGAAGAATCGAGCCGAAGGAGAGTAGCATACCGATCTTGAGAATCGGCTAGATGAGACTGGCTGCGATCAGAGAATGCAAATCGTGAAGAAGGTGGTAAAAGAGAGGATTCGATCACGTGAGCTGGAGGAGCATACAAGTAGAGTGGGCGAAGCACCTTTCCCCGCTTAGGGACGAGACAGAATCAGCAGGCGATATGGAAGACGGTAGACGAACGCATAGTCAGGAAATTAATCGTGTCCACGACTTCAGTATAGTCCCAGAAAAGAGAAGAGACAAATCGTTAGCGAAAATGGCAAAGGGAAACCGTCGATCACGTGAGGTCAGAGAGAAACGTGACCTGAATCAGGGCATTAGCGCTGGTATAAGAGGGTCAGGCGATTCCAAGCGGAGTTTGAACCTCGCCTTGTCACTCACCACGACTTCGCCTTTCGCTCCCATCACAACTCTTCTCACCATTCCAAGCCAGCCAGAACATATTCAGGTCTCCTAGAGAATCAACTTTGATCATGTCTAGTTCGAACATCAGTACGTCGTCGAACTCCAGGTCTCATGGCCTGGTCATCCTAGACACCGCATCCACGTCCACATCGACAAATAAGAGTCTTGGAAAGAAGATGATCGACAGAGAGACATCGCTGTAAGCCATTTTGACTCCAGCCATGCCTTTGTGGCTGATGCCAGCCCTCTAGTCGTCTCAAAGCATCTGGTTCCAACGGTCGTCTCCATCAAAGGTAAGCCACCACCACAACAGAAATGATTGCGTAAAGGCTCACGCGTTGTCACCCAGACGTGGAGAAACCTCCTTCGAGTCGGAGCACGGTAGCCAACGTCATTCCAGCCGTCTTCACAGCAATCCCTCCACTTCAAGTTCTTCCACTACGAGAGAGGAATTCCCTGATTTATTCAAGGTACTCTCTCCATCGCATCTCGCCGGTCCTCGCAGATCCAGCCAGGGTCGCTCTCAAAGGCGAGGACGACGAATCAACGACGACGGTAGCACGCCTGGTATTCTTCCACGAATCGAGCGCAACTACTTCAACAATGAAGGTCTCATCCAGGAGCTATCGCGCAGTCCGACTAGAGAACCCGCGAAGAATCGCAAGCGTGGCTTCGACGATGGCTGCGACTATGCGGAGGCGATTTTTGAGCCGAAGGTATGTTCGTCTCTCCTGTATTGCGAAACGACAGGGTTTTCTGAATAGATTTTTAGGCTGATAAGCGAGTGAAGCTGAACGCATCAGGAATGGCCTCATCAAGCGCTCCTCGCATGCACCACCTCAACTCCAATACCAGTGGCAAGGAGTTTTCCTCTGTAGGCCTCCGTGCGTCCTCTCTGTGTTCTCACCATTCATGATCTAATACCATATCTAGGATCCCCAATCAATTTGGAGTCAGTTTTCTACCCTGTCGTTGACGATCCATCAATTGGACACATTAGCAACGACGAAATCGAACAAGTCATCAGCATTCTTCCTGATTCAATGAATCGGGTTGATTGCATCTCCCCAGATTCCGTCGCTGACGAGCTCACTGAAGGTACGTGCACAATGCCAGAGTTCCAAAAACTGTTTTACTCATCTCCATCACCTAGAGGACTACTTTCTCTTCGCATGTGGGGCATTTTCTGCCTACATCACCCTCGTCAAGGACGCTAAAAGCAGCCCCAAGCTGCTACAGGAGGCTCGTGACCAAATGGCGGGCTCATGGAGCCTCTGGCACGCATTCTCCATGGCTCCCATAGGAATGAATGAGCTGCGTCTATACGGCGGGGAGCTCGATGCCGAAGGACGGCAAGCCTTGGCTACTGCCCTCGGAATAGAGCACTCGTACCAACTCCAAAGTTGGATCGACGAGGTCCGCCCATCATTCTTTGTCACGCCTTCAATGCTCGCTTCGTCACCCTTGCCATCTTCGGCCCCTGCCGACGAGTCGAGCTCTTGAGCTATTCGCTTGTGCAGCGCTACCAGAAGATCAACAGCCATGTCTGGTCGGCGCCGCAAGTAGCTCCGAGGAGGCGACTCCTGGTCCGGCGTTTGCCCTCGTCTATAGGGCAGATTTTAAACGAAATGTGAATGGGAGGTTCACGTATCGGAAAACAATTTGTGGCACGGTGTTGAGGACGAAGGACGATGTGAGACGGCATCTGCGGGAACAGCATCTACGGAGTAAAGGACCGCTGTCATAGAAGAAGAAGAACGAGGAGGAAGATGAAGAGGACGACGGCTATGGTGATATCTAATGCGACGCGCATACCCTTAAGCTGGGATGATGGCGGCTCCTTTATTCTGCGACGAGACGATATCTCGATTTATTTTCTGTCTTTTTTGGCCTCTCTGTATTGTTAGATATGTAATCTCTCCCATTGTGCACAATAACATAGAGTATAATGCCGCCGAAAGCGGCGTGGACTGGTATTCCTTCCCCCCATCGATGATGTCGTGATGATAGCTTGAGTGAGGTAAAAGGTTGAGCGAAAGCTGCTTGACGAGCTGGTGAGGCGTCGACGACAAAATCAGGTGTCAAGGTTCAGTCCAAGATGAGCTCCCATAGAAAACTCCGCGGCGAACTCCGACCAGACCTCTACGAGCCATATCTTCGAATATCGATACGCGGGAACGCATTTAACTCATGATATAATTGGGGATAGTTTGTACCGTTCGCTGGCATGTTATTTGTCACCATAGCTCTGACACTCGTTTAGACACAACGGCGAGCTGGTCAACCTGCCGAGCGAAGAGAGACAGAAATAAAGGTCGTATACGAAACAACCAGAAAGGATTATGTGTACATGCACGCGCCTGTTGTCGACGCCCGTGTGAGAGAGAGAGCTAAAGGTCAAGAATCGGAACGCCCCATGCACAAACGGCTCACGGAGGCTTACAAAGGTCTACCTCGGAATCGGACTCAGCTGAATTGGGTAGTCATTCCAATACCGTGATAGAAAAAGA
>WSTO01000598.1:0-11195 GCA_019627685.1 Serendipita sp. 399 | reverse complement strand
GCCTCTTCCCCCTCCCTCCAGAAAAGCACGCATGAAAGAAAAACTGACAAGTTGGTAGAGATTCAAGCAACTGTACCACCAGCGACGCCCTTCCCTGACCCTCCTCCCCTCCACGACGACAGTAATCCCAGTAGTTTCCTGCCAGAACCGCCAGTGGCAATCGCCCTCACACCGCTCATGGGCGCTGCACGGGACGAACGATCGAGAACGATGACCGAAATCTACGTGTCCCAAATCGCAACTATATTCTGGTCGTTCAATCCTGGCATCCGATCGCCAGTCGTCGTCGGTCTTGCCCTCAAGAGGCAGCAACAAACAGAAGACGAGGTCGAGACGAGCGAAGCGGATCGTTTGCTCTTCACAGAAGTGATGACTATGATCACTGAGGGACTCGAGCAAGGGACCCGCCGTTGATGTACACGTTTGACAGCGACGATCATGACCCCTTGAATCAAAATCTTTTACATCTTTATCAACTGTGTACAAGCGCCTGCATTAGTTTTCCATTTGCAAGGTAGCACATGTCTACGACCCTCCTATATGCTGGCCGGCATTGACGTGGATGACTGACCCAGTCATATAGTTTCCACCGGGACCAGCAAGAAGCACAAAGACTTCACCAATCTCTGCAGGTTGGCCGGCGCGACCGTGAAGGGGAAGCTCCCCAATCTCCCAGTCCTACAACAAGAAACGATCTCAATCTGAGTAAAACTACTTGGATACGATCAACTAACCTCCATGCTCTCTGGAGGACGAGACGCCGGTTGTAAAGGAGTATAGAACGGTCCTGGTGCTGTATGGTCCCTTGTCAGCATCTTATATCCCACTTAAAAGTGCAAAGTAAGGCATACCGACTGCATTCACTCGGATACCTTTGGGAGCAAGCTAAAACAAAGACGTTGAACGGGGTGAGAGCACGCAACGAATACCACATACTTGCTGGGCTAAGCTGCGCGTAAACGAGACAATCGCTCCCTTTGTAGACGAATAGTCGAGCATAGCAGGCGAACCCTATCCAATAGTCAGGATCATCCGAGTTTGCGTGCATCCACGACTCCTACTTTATAGGCGGTTACGGATGTCGTGTTGATGATGGATGAGCCTCGATGCATATGAGGGATCGCCTCTTTCGCCAAGTGTATCATGGCGATGATGTTGAGTTTAAACGTGCTCTCGACTTGCGTCACCTACCGCCTCGTTAGAGCAATTCGAGTGACAAAACGAAAGCGGAAACAGACATCGAGCTCCTTGATGTCCTTGCACATGATCTGCTTGGATGCGTTGTTGACCAAAATGTCGAGGCGGCCAAACTAAAGAAGTGAGTTTTCACCTATCATCGCCTACTTTAGGGAAAAAAGGAGGTATGTACCTTGTCCATGTGCGACTTGACAACCTTTGCGGCTGATTCCGTTTGCTCCAAGTCGACAGGAATGAGATGGACTTTTTGGGGAGTGGTAGATTCGATATGGTTTTTGAGCCAGTCTGCGCTGTTTAAAAGAAAAGTGAGTTCAAGCAGACGCCCCTAAACTGGTCACTCACTCCTTTTGCTCGTCCGGAAGAAATGTAATGGTCACATCTGCACCCTCTCGGGCAAAAAATATTGCGACTGTGCGACCGATGCCCTGGATTCAAAAGCGCAATCAGTGGAGACAATGGTGAAGGGACAAATGGGACGAACACTATCTCCACCCGTGATCAGCACCTTCTTGTTCGTGAGCTTTCCTGTTCCTTGATATTCCTTCCTATTGGACTTATTCAGCCGAAGAAAAAAGGGGATCGAAAAGCTTGCAACTCACAAGTAAGGCTTCCCATTCTCATCCCAATACTCTTGCTTCGAATGTTCAGCATTCGGCATCATGTGTTCATCTTTACCGGGAAGGGATTGAGTCTGCGCAGCAATATTTTTCAAGCCCTAGACAGGATGGGTTCATTTTCACCACGGTGATATAGACACACAACGAAACAAACTCACCTCGTAGGCTGTGATAACTTCTTGCTTGCTCATAGTCGTTGCTGTAGCGGATAAAAGTCTCCTGTGGATTGCGGTTTGAGGCAACGGCCTGATTGCGAACGAGGTCGATTTGAAGAGAGATAGTCCACGACGAAGGAGAATCATGAATCGATCTACATCACTCGTAGGGATTATATAGAGACTCGTCGGAGACGTCATCTCGCGCCATGTCACTGATGATGAAACAACCCCACGGAGGGATCGACGAACGAATACACCAACGCCATGACGTTTGGCCGCTTCACCAAACGTTTTAGATTCTGAAATCTTGCCAACAGGAAAAAATCCAAATATTCAACAGCGAAACACGGTCACTGATTGCTTGTCGATCGAGTGTTATGGTTGACGAACGGGCAAGCGGTTAACCACACCTTTAACCAACCCTTCCGAACAATCTCCAATGACAAGGCCAAAAGATCATCAAAAATGCGGTTTTCCCTTCGATGTTTTCAACAGAATAACCACGGCCGCAACTGGATACCCTTATTACTTCAGACCATTAGCATTCTCAGAAAGTACTAGAGTTATAATTCGAGAGGGATAGTGTATGGTCACCTTACGGGAGATGGAGAACGACTAGAGAATAAAAGGTAGCATAGGAACTTCGTTGTGTGTACGAATGTATGGGCCAGTTCTGACTTTTGATTCTATCCCTGGTGAAATGCTGATGGTCGGTAGAGAGGCTTATATATATTTATGAAAGGATGAAAAGAAGGCCATAAGAGTATAAATCTCGCTTAAACTCTGTGCCACCCTTATTAGAACCGGCCGTATCCTTGCTGGCTGGTCGCAGTCCACCTACTCATCTCTCGATTTCTAACTCAAGTGCGCCACAGTAAAGCATAAACATCAAAGGATATATAACACCTTGAATTTTAAGAGGATGAGGATGAGATATTCGAATGAGCTATGAATAAAAATCATCCCGTGCCCTCCATCATGGTATGCGCTCAGCAAGACAATTTGCCGCATTGCTGGCACGATTTACGGACACCATAGTCGCATACATTGGTGTCGCTACCGACTTGAAAGACGTGGCCCTTGACACAGCCAGCCAATCCATCACCGCAGTGAAGACCCTTGGACCATCCGTAGCCCTTGCAAGGCGTGTTGTAGTTGCAGGCCCTCTTGAGGATCTATAGAGAGAGAGAGATTCGACCATGAGGGTCAATTTCAAGGGAGAGACAAAACCAACAGAGTGGGAAAGAGATCGACTCACGTCTGGGCCGCCCCCCAATTCTTCGGTACGAGCACGGACGACGGTGATTTCTTCCTCCGTCAACGCAAGAGCGCCAGTGGCGACAATGAAGAGCGTAGTGAAGAGAGTGAAAAGCTGTCGGGGGGGTCAGTTTGGAACGCGTCTGCTAGAAATGACGAAAATGCGCTAGGGGAAGAGCCCACCTTCATATTGCTGCCTTTTCTTTTGTTGTTTGTTTCGGTAAGTTTTGTAGGAAAGAGATGCGCTTTGATGCAAGTCGATGAGGGGAATGTTCGATCATCTTGGAACCCCTTTTATAGACGAAATGGGCCGCCTGTTTGGCCGTGTAGTAAGCTTTTCGAGCTCCACTCGGAGGAGGAAAGTGTAATGAGAAATATTTCGGAGTGATTACGATACACCGAGAGGATTCTACCGCAGTGGAGGATGTTTGCCTGTGTTCTGCGTGCGAAGCCCAACCCTCGGGGACAGGGAACTCCAGGAATGAAGACGTCAAGCTAACGACATATGCTGGTATACGCGTCATACTAGCTGCCCCAAGTCTGGTGACCGATGCTAGAAGAAGGGGGGAGGGTGGGTTCAATCTGAAAGCAGCTTGTGCGACGCCAGAACCCTCCCAGACGGCATTCAGACACTGAATTATACCATCCTTTGAGGAATTTCTTGCGCATTTGTGATTCCCATTCTTGTAAGAAAAGCTTCCTCGCCCAGCCAACAAAAAACCACCCAAAGGGACCCGACAGTCCGATGCATCCTTCCAGCCCCTTAGAACGTGTCAATTCCCGTAATAGATCTTCTCAAAGAGCGCATGGACACTCGGGTAGACGAATGCTGCCCCGAGTGGTGGACCTAGGGGGTTCCAAATGCGAAGAACAACTGGTCCTATGTAAGCTCATCCCGTCTTCAGAAGGAGGCTTTGTTTCGTAAATCGTGAATGTAAGCTTTCCCATGACCGGTGCAGTGACCAGTGTGTATGGATCCCGTTACCCCGTTCCGAATCGAAGAAGGACACCAACAAACGTGTGGTAAAAGAAAAGGGTCCAGGCCGTTGGGTCCGTGGTGTCGGGCAAGAAGCCATTGCCACAGACAGAGCCGAGCAGCCGAGGATTGTCCACCCACGCCTACAGATGGAATTTTTGACATCATTAGACTCTCTGTCATCGATCAAAGATCGTCCTCGGCCGTCGGTTGGCCGGGAAGCTAACCCTTTCTTGTTCGAACCCCTTCGGGCAGAAAACCTGCTACTCGCCGAGTACTCTGGTGACCAATCCAGCCAGCCGGCAAATAAGCAAACATATACAGAACTATGCTTCCGCATGCTCCGTACGGTGCCTCTTCCTACATCCACAGGTCCCTTGTGCCTCGTCAGGCGAGACTGCTCAGATGACACGAAATCCTGTTGTTTGATCCGCTACAGCTTCAAGAAAACCTTCCTTTTCTCCCTACGTATCGTGCACCTGCAAATCAACACTAGGAGTCCCCAATGGGGCAAAGAGTCGTATTTTGACTTCTTGGTAAGCCTATCTTATTCTGGCGAAGAAAGCTTCGAGTATGTTGCATTTTCGTCGTCTCTGCCATGAATCCGCTAAGGTCGACTCCCTGGACAGGAGGAAGGGATCTTACTGACGGTCTGTTATACGTGTAAAGGGCCTCCTTATGTATCACAAGGTGATGCCATCTAGACGGAAAATGGCGCGTTTGGTTTGGCCACATACATCGGTATGCATATGTGTCGAATGAAATGCGATCCGCTTGTTGACGGACAGATGCCATTGCAGACGGTGGCATGCGTGCTCTTGAATAATTCGGTGGAAGAATCATGGGAAATGTACTTCAGGTATTCCGAAACACGGTACGCATCTTCGCACTCATCTTGATTCATCACGGACGGAAATGCTTTGGACGAAACCATTGGACAGCTAAACAGCAATTGAATGGTTTTTTATTCGCAGCCACCTTTAGATAACTTTTTTGACGCATGCACGACTCACCACGTCAGATAGAAAGAATTCCGGTCCTCTGAGACCCGATCGCTCGCAACGGTCGACTAGAGGGAGATGGACGACTATCGAGCTGTATTGATAGCTCAAATCTGCACCAGGTTTTCTCGTGATCTCCTTATTTCTTGCAATGGCTGTAACAGAGTGGTGGTCCCGGATGGTAGTGGTGGTACAACGTACAACTTTGAGCACACATACTCAGCTCCTCGAAGCTCGAAGAGGTGTTCTGGGTGATTCGAGATGTAAGTAAACTTGCGCTTCCCACGGCACTCTTATCGGCCAAGCAACTTCCGGACAAAAGTTCAAATCGCTATAAACGTTACCTACAAAAGCAGCTCGTCGCTAAAGAAAAGACTCAAAAGTCTGTCCAAAGGAAATATGAGACCAAAGCGGAAAGAAAAACAAACGGAACGTATGATCGCATCAGTAAATAAAAGGAGAGAAACGAAAAGGAGAGGGCAAAACAAAGAATCGAACCGAAAGGATGCGTCCGCATCGTACAACGCGCAACGGGATCAAATGAGAGACTGGGGTTGCTGCTGTGGTTGTGATGGCTGCTGCGGAGTCGAGCCGGGTAATCCTCCCGTAAACGACGGAATCGTAGCCAACGTCGGACGGAAAGCCGAGTTGACACCCGCAAACAAATTGGCCCCCATCGATGGGGAGGTCGAACCAGACAAACCACTAAAGCCGTTGAGGCCAGTCGCGTGAGTCGTCGCCATCAAACCAGGTTGCTGTTGTTGCCCTAGCAGACCACTCCCACTACCTCCCATAGCCATGGACGCTCGGAAAGGATTGACCCCTCCCCCAGTCATCTGAGGTCGTAGTCCAACACCAATAGTACTTCCTGTACCACTGGAAAGGCCACCGCCCAAGGCACTTGCGCCAGGGGATTGCGTAAATGGAGAAGCACTACCACTACCTAACCCACTCAAGAAAGGCGAAGGACTTGCCCCTGTTGGTTGCGCATTGAGACTGCCGGTTGGCAGATTGAAGGAGGGAAGACTAGGCGCAGCACCCGAGGATACTGGTGTCAGGCTGCTCGAAAAGGGCGAAAGGGTCGCCCCAGTTCGTTGAGTATTGAGAGCTCCTGGGGTACCGAGCGATGTATTGGAGCCACCAAAGGCTCCGAGACCAGAAGAACCCGAACCCAGTTGCGAAGCCGTGGCACCCGCTCCTGGTCCATTAATTGGGCTAGGTACAGCCGACGGAGCAGTGCTCGTTGCGGCAGACGATGGCAATGATTCGAGCAAAGCGGCCCCAAAGGAGGAGGTTGGCTTGAACGCTTTCAGTCCAGCGAAACCAGTCATCTGCGGCTGTAGCGGTGATGCACCAAATGACGATGCAGTGGTAGTGGTGCCAGTAGAAGTGGCCAATGAAAAGTTGGAAAACGTGTCCGATAACGCCGTGGTGGATGTCGTTTGAGCTGTCAGCGCCGGCATGACCAACGTCGGGACCGGAGGGGGCGAGGCTGACTTGTTGGCATTCGGCACCGCAAATGCAGACGCCACTGAGGACATGTTGGCAGAGCCAGTATTGTTTGTATTGGCATTGTTCCCAAGGGCGCTTGCCAATTGCGCAGAGAATGGTTGTTGGATCGATGCATTGGTCTGCTGTGGGTTGAAAGTGGAAGGGACGCCCGTCAACACAGGTTGCAACGCATTGCCTCCACCGAAAGCGAGTTCTGCCAGAGTCGGCGGTTTAGGTACAGGAGGTGGCGAAGGAGCTTTAGGCTGCCCAAACGGATTTCGAGAACCCGTTTGATGGGAGACGACTGGTCTGAGAGAGGGCCCATTGTTCGATGTAATTGGCGTCGATGCTGGTCTGTTTATCAATGCAGCCGCAAACGGCGATGGAGAGGTGGTTGCGGGCTGGTTTGACGAAGCGCTTTGAGTCGGTAATGGGGGCACAGAAAAGGTGAGTGCGGAAGCGCTTCGAGGCTGGGCAAATGGTCCTGAGCTCTGAGAGAACGGAGACCCTGTGGTCTGAGGTAAGAGAATGCTTTGTCGGAATGGATTGGTGCCAGTAACCTGAGGCTGGAGGAAGCCTGTTGGCTGCGGCTGAGCAATGGCTGGTTGTGCGGGTTGGAAAACACCTGTTTGCATAGCAACTACTTGGGGTTGAGGTTGCGCAAAAGGTGATGCGGATGCTTGGGGAAACGGCGACATTCCAGCGGGGAAACCAGTAACTTGAGGCATAACGGGCGGTTGGACAAAAGGAGAAGCACTTGGAACCATACCCGTAGCTTGTGGCAATACGAATGGTTGTACAGGCATACCAGTCACTTGAGGGGCAATGCCTGGCTGCCGGAAAGGATTATATGCGACAGCTGCAGCGTTGGATTGTCCCTGTCCTTGCTGGAACCAGGTCATCGATGGGCTGTCTGTTTGGGGATTGAACATGGTGGGTTGCGATTCCTCGATCGATTGAAGCAGATCAATCGTAGGTTGAATGGAGGCTGGTTTGCCCTTTCCTTTCGACGAGCTAGCTCCTGTAGATGAAGCTACCTCTGGAGCTACCTCGGGCTCCTTCTCTGTCGACTGTTGAGACAGTTCACAAGTGAGTTGCGAGAACACGTACTAGGCTGTGGCTTCGACTTGTTCGGAATCTTCCCATCTGCCAATGCTTTATTCGTCTTGTATTCAATCCTATTTTGCTCAAAATTGGGATCACGAAGGTATTCTTCCAGAGCACCAGCCAATCGTGTTGGTGCCTAGGGTAAGAAGACATTAGGGGGTTTGTTCAGCGGCATGAAGATAATCAACGCACATGTCGCAGGTTCGGAACTGGAACATTGAGGAGGTTTGATAGCTTCCGAGCGATGCTCAAGAATTCTACCACACCTTCCGTTTGTGTACAGAACGATTTGTAGAGCTCGAGGCTCTGTTCTGCATCAACAGACGACATCTCAAAGTATTGCTCTGTGAAAGAATGAGTTTCCCAGTATCCCAAAGAGGGACAGCTGCGTCGACCTACCGAGAACATTGATAACTCCTTCATTTCCCGCCTGAAATAAGATCAACAGATCCTTTACCAGTAACCGCAATGTCGTGAGAACCAATTCGTCTTCCAGACTATCCAAAAAGAACTGAGAAATAGGGAGTGGGAGTTAGCCTTCATCTCGAAATCAAGTCGCAAGACCACTCACTTTGCACTGTAATAATGAATCGATCTGTCTCTGAACTCCTTTCGTTTCTCTCAGGAGCCCTTTCTCCACCGTAAGCTGCCGTAATTTTCTGGCACCGACAGTCTTGCTGCGAGAGACGCCCGCGCCGTTGGTTTCTCTACTCGAATCGCCACCGGACAGTCTGTCCTCTCGATTATTCTCGTTTTGTACTCGAATTACGTCGTGACGAAGGTCCCGGTAAGCGCGTATGCGGGTCTCCAGATAACCAGCATAGTTTGAGATATTGCCTGATAGGAGGTGTCCTATAGCGCAAACAAATATCCATGAGCGTTTCTTCCTTTCTCAAAGATTTCAAAAAGAGGGTACATACCGTCGTTCTGGCCATTGGCTATATGGCGTAGCTTGAGAACATCGTTATTAGAACCCGATAGAAACGTCAGAACGTTGTCTGTGTGTCCCATTCTTATCATCGTATGAATGACCAGCAACGCCTTGTGGATCACCTGTAAGACAGAAAGTCAATCCATCGCAAAACTCACGGTGAGCACGGGTGGGACTGACCACGTTTGACGAATCCCGAAGCCGGACAGCGAGTGCTGCAAAGACGTCTCGAAGAGAACCGTCGTCTGAATAGGTCGTAGCTATGATAGAGTCGAGATACTAGTTGCAACAACTTTCAGCTGACGCTCTTCAAGGTTCGGATTGCGTTTCGTTCGCAATTGGTTTTATGAACTCGGCTCTTACCTTTGCTTTCGGTGCTGCAGATTTCGGCTTGCAAGCCAGTTTCACTATTTTGTCCCAGTTATTCGCCATCTTGACCGAGTGCAAGCTGAGGCGGGTTCCAAGACGGGGGAAGTCAAGCCGTAAGGGGCGGTTCACCACTTGGCAGCACTACGAAATCAGTCCGGAAATAGATAAAATGCTGAAATAACATCTCAGTCACTCTGAAGATTGTTTAAGCATGTATATATGCATAAAATGTGGATCCGAGGAGTCTTTCTGTGAGTGCCGCAGAAAATTCACTCGCCGATGATTTCGCAATATGACCTGCGAATACGGACAGAGAGTGATTCAGCGACAATGAAATCCGAAATCCAATTACGGTCATCGGTATATCTACACAAGAGGGCTGAGGACCGGAGGTCGAACGGATATAAAACACTTTCAAACAACCCAGTAGATCCTGAGAGCGGAATCATCTTCTTTGACGGCTAGCATTCCTATCTGCCCATCAAACTCCACCACTGAAACCACAGGCTGAGCAAGTCGAATGCGGATACTACGATACGTCCTGTCAGGCCGAAGAATCCAAAACCTCATCATCCTCAGGTCCTCCATGACCATCGACCATTGTCCTCTGTGAAGCATTATATGTCGATCCAGATCATTCTGCATCTGCCCCGGGATTCGGCATACCCCAGAGGTGAACTCGATCCCAGCTTCTGAATCAAAGTAAGCGTTGGCATTGGAAAGAGTGGATCGAGAGCTTTCGTTACAGCCCCCCTTCTTCTTGTTGAGCATTATAACTAGAGTGTTCTTCCAATCCTGCCGGATGAACGATACCTCTCCTGTGACAGGGATTAGAGGCAACTGAATCACGGAAGTGCGCTCGTTCGTAGTATCCATTGACGCAAATAACAGTGGGATAGACACGACAGAGACGTCGCCATCATCGAAAACGATGAAAAGACGAGAATCCAGCAGCCGCCAAGCAAAGGTTTTGTACGCCTTCTGTTGGAATATTTAGTAAGCGTTGAAATGTGGAAGAGATTTGCTGGAGACGTACAAGACAACGATGGACTACGAATTTGCCCTCATTCCATTCAGCGACCACAAAGGCCTTCGATGACCATCCACTCGACACAACGAGATAATTGTTCTCCATTTGTAGAACATTAAAACAACTTATACCCTGTAAAATAGTTGACGGAAGGCTAAACTGCTTGACTAGTTGAAACGTTGCAATGACTTCTCCTCCGTAGCCATAATTGAACAAGACCTCGTGTATATCAATGCACCAGAGTCTAAAAAAAACTTGTCAGAAAGAATGTTGGGAGACACCCTTGAGGGCGACGTACCGTTTGCCGTCTTCATGTATCTCATATGCATACGCGAGTAGAATACGGCCCACTCCAGCCAAACTTCCATGTAAAAGCGATCGTTTATTGAAATTGGCGGGTAAATTTTGTGACCCAATTTCCCTCCCGTCTCGTAAATTGACGCACTTGAGTCGACCGGCGATGATTGAGAATAAACAGCCTGTTCCTGGGAGATAAAGATCCCAGTTGGTACCACTGGGTAACGAGTGAGAAATAGGAGTAGCTAAGACAGTTTTGGCGGAGAGCGCTGCACGAAGTGACCGAGCGCGCCGTGTGGCGATCCAAACAGACGCGCTCCTCGTCGTCGTCATCTGGTCGGTATCATTTCCCCTCCGAGAGGGAGAGAGAAGCGCTGGCGGGAGTGTTTCCATCCAATGCTTGTTCACACCGCTCTCACAAAGCACATCCCAAGCACGCCGACAGGTCTGAAGGGGAGGACAATTTGTCAGAAAGAGAAAGAATCCATAAGCTTGAAATTGCGTAGTCACTCACAATAGAGAAGTTTAAGAGCGTGTCAAGGTCGAGGAATAGGGCCAGATGGAGGAGTAAATCTGAACAGAGACGGTCCATAATCGAATGATGTATGTCTATCATATCGATAAGAGCTGCACCCTGTGCCACAGGATATCTACAAGCTTCGTACCGGGGCTATATATGCAGTCGCTATCGCTGTCGCGCGAACGCCGACCGCTACATAGGTGCCACCGTGAGGACCTCTATGACCGACAATAGAATGCTATAT
>WSTO01000597.1:0-11225 GCA_019627685.1 Serendipita sp. 399 | reverse complement strand
GAGATCATCAACTTCTACGGCGCTTTGATATCGGAGCGAGCAGCCAAATTCGAAGCTGGTAGCGCTGGTGCAGTAAACGGCCAATCAAAGCAGAAAGGGAAGAGTCGAAGCAGCGGTGATGATGGAGATCCTTGGAAGGTTCACATTTTCAATACCTTTTTCATGTCCAAGTTGCAGGAGCTTGGATATGAAAAGGCGAGGCTGAACAAGTGGACCAAAAAAGTCGGTCCATGTTTTCATGATTCTTGGATGATCGCAGGGGTTAATAGAGCTTGCTAGGTGGACATCTTCAGTAAAGACCTGGTGCTCATCCCCTGCAATCTGGGAAATTCACACTGGACTTGCGCGGCCATCAATTTCCGGCAAAAGAGGGTAGAATATTATGATAGCATGGGGACAGATCGACCCTCGATACGACAAGTCAGCTTATTTTGTCTCTCGCTTCTCGTTGGCCTTGACTGACCCCCCTAATATCCGCCCCTTCAGGCACTCCATACGTATCTTGATAAGGAGCACATGGACAAGAAATCATCCCCATTCAATTTCGAAGGATGGGTCGATTTCTTTGGGGAGGATGGCCCACAGCAAGAAAACGGGTATGACTGTGGTGTCTTTGTCTGCCAAACGATGGAGAATCTCTCGAGAGGAGTTTCGTTGCCATTCGACTTTACGCAAAAGAACATGGCGTACCTTAGACGACGGATGATACTAGAGATCGCGAACGAGAGTTTACCGCTGCAGAGACTATAGGACTTTTCTCGCACTATTTTTTCCTGGGTTTATCACTTTGTATCCTTATAACTTCCTTGTATGTTTCTGATGGACGTACGAACAGCGTCACAATTGCATTTGCATCGTTTAGGATTTCAAACTCGCCTAGGTGCTTTCACCTTTTGTACATTTAGCGGATTTAAAGTGTGTTCCGTTGTAGTGCATATGCTAAGGGTAAATAGTTGTTTGGATATGGGCCGTATATATTTCCCTTCAGATAGCATCTAGGAACTGGACAGGACCAAGGTATATGCCATAAAATCAGATAAATTAGGTCCGCCATGCCAATCAAATAGAGGAAACAACCTCCAGTGAGTGGCTCCCTCTACCACGACCACTCCAGCCAGCAACGTTTTCGAACTTGTCCACTCTAACCACGAATTCGTGGAAATCGTCTCCCTTGTCGCTGAGCTGAGATTCTTGACCGAAGGTCTGGCTTTGGCTTTGCGTGACGTATTCGAAACTAGTGTGGACGATCGAACGCGGCTCGAGTCGTCTCCCGTCGAGGAAGAATTGGAGGCTATTTGGGTCGGTGCCTTTGTACAATAAGTGAATTTGTGTCGACGTCCGTTGGTCGCCTGGATTTAGCTCTGCTGGCGTGAGGAGGAATTTGGAGAGAATAGGTGGAGAAGAGGGGACCGAAGCAACAGGCGGAGAAGGAGAGGGAAGGGAGGAGATTGTGGGTCGACGAGGGGTGCTTTCCGTGTTTGAAGCATCCGAATCAACCGTATTCTTTGCTTCGTCGCCATGCGTAATTGCCCCTTTTCGTTCTGCCCACTCGAGGTGTAAGCTCAGGCCCAGCAAACCAAAGATGAGAGAGACAACGTAGACCACCAAAGAGGAGATCAGCAACGTCGTTCTCACCATCAACCCTTTGCTGCCTCCAAAGGGGACAGGGATTTTGCGTCTGAACAACACTCCTCTATCTCCATTCATAGACGTAGATTTGGATTTGGAAAGGGTGAAAATAGCGCTTGGCGCTTCTGTCGCGTTTCGTCCTCCCTCTCCTTCTCTAGATTCTCCGTTGACGAGTGTGGTTGCATCACTACTGCTCCTTCCCGAATTTCCGTTCAACTTTTCTATCTCTTGTCTGGTCCCTCTTCTCCTCACTCCCATTCCGGTCGCAGTCGGGGTCATCTTCGTCGTACTTGTAGACATGACAGCATGCCCAGGACTAACCAATCCGACCAACTGATTGAGAGACGTGCCAACGTCCATATCACGGGAAGGAAGTGAATAGAGTCTGACGACGCGAATGGGTTCGTTGGGAATAACTGAATACATTGTTTCTGGATCGTCGCGTCGTCTCTGAGATAGTAGTGTCGGGATCCTAGAGAGCTGGTGGATAACGAGTGGAGTTGCCGTGGACAGCGTATTGGAAAATTGAGCTAATAGTTGAAGAAAGTCATTTGTTTGGACAAAAATGGGCTCCGCATTGGTTCCCGAGGACGAAGAAATGGCGAGCGTCAGTGGTGGAAAGACAAAAGAGGCAGAATCGGAAGTGTGCAACGAGGCAGTGTACGTATAGATGTAAGATGGATTGGAGGATGTAATGATAGAGAGATCTGGGACGCCTCTAAGAAGAGAGGGGACTACAGAGTGTTCCGGGTTCGCATGCACCTGAACAACGTCGGGGGTTGCGCAAGTGACACGATTGCTTGAAACCTCTATTGGCAACTTAGGAGAGTAAAAGAGGAGTAGCGGTTGATGGGCGATGGTCCGAGCATGTGGCACGAGAAGAACCGTCTGTGCAGTGAGATGTGGCAAATGGCTGCTGTTTTGTTCAATCACTCTGGGACTGCGGTCTCAAGTATTAGAAAAGGAAAGTGTAGGAGTTAATGAGAGATATGCATACGCTTGGTTTGGAGAGAAACACCATGCTCTCCATCTGTCATTTGGCTGCAATTCCCCCAGTATGGTCCCGTTTCGGACCCTATTGTCCCAGAAGGGCGGGGGTCTCACTACTAGTTGGCCATTTGTCGTGTCTTTACCTAGCCAATCCGTCTTCGAAGGCTTCTTGACTCGAAACGTGTATCCAAACTGTACGGAGGGAGACGTGATCGGACAAGCCATCTGGACCGAAGCATAGAGTACCCTTTTCTGGTTCGCAAGGTAAGTCTCACTCGTTTGTGCGGTATGCCTTGCACATGTATAGCTTACTTCGTCTAGGGAGTCTCTCTCGCTGACTGACTCTTCGAATGGAACGGCACGCCATTGATCAAGCCTGTTTTTATCTGTGCTAATGTTGGTCCATAGGTCCAGACTACCAGCGAGACGGTTCAACTCCGAGGATGAAAGGGTCGCCTTGAACGTCACTGATGTTGTAAGGTCACCAGAGACCGCCGGTCGGATGGCAACGATATCTTTCAGAGTGGGTTCAAATGTGATATTGTAATTCCTGCTCATCGTCTTTGCCGTCGTGGTCGGGAGCAAAATGCAGCTCTCACAAATGTAACGCAGTGAGTGTGATACACAGTACACGCATATTGGGTTCCACTTGGAAAATGGTCGCCGCCGCTATTTTGCATGAGGCAAATGCGCGCACCTTGCACAGCAAGTGGCCACAAAACATATTGTATTCAGTCCTCAGTAACAGGGCATCCTACCCCAAAGTCATAATAGATGGAAGCACTTGGGGGAAAAGCATAAAAGAGATTCTTTCTTATCGATAAAACGTTCTTGTCTCCAGATTCTAATACAATGCTAGACTGGTTTGGAAGGAGCAAATGCCATGGGGTTATATGTAGTCGTCAAGAATGTCGGGGAAGAGGAAGAAGGCTTTCTCACAAGCGATCTATTTGGTCAACATGTGAGGTACGTAGCATCAACTACGGTGATGATGTCCGGATGATTGTCCATGCCTATGATTCTGCGGCCGCTCTGAGTGCCGCTTGCTTAACAGGATCTAGATGACGAGATTAGATCAGATATATTTTTTCAGGGTATATCACGCACCAAAGTAAGGATGGTCTTGTGCCTCTTTGGCGGTCAACCGCTCTTGATGATCATAGCGGAGAAGCTTGTCAAGGAAATCAATGGCCTCATTGGAGATATATCGCTGATTTTCCGAAGTGATGAACCTCGACCAGGGCTTTCTAGGATAGCGTCCGAGGATGTCGTCATAAGCAGAGTCCAGTTCGATTTCGTATTTTTCCAGATAGGCATACAGTTCATCCGTGCCGAGAACTTTTGTTATCTTGACAAGTTGGTCGTAGTTATCATGGCCGTGGAAAAAGGGCTCCTTTCGGAAAATCTAGAGCATGGTAATCAGTCACTGGGTTTTATGCACCTTATAATGCATACCATTGACGCAAACATGCATCCCAGACTCCACATGTCAAGGCTGTAGTCGTACTCTTGGAAATCCACAAGAAGTTCCGGCCCCTTGAAATACCGCGATGCTACGCGAACGTTGTATTCTGTTCTCGGATGATAGAACTCGGCAAGACCCCAATCAATGAGACGAAGCTATCCAAATTCGGTCAAAACTACTGTCACAATTCGAGGTAGCGGTCGCACCTGGCGTTGTTCGTGATCGATCATCACATTGTGTGGCTTGACATCCCGGTGCATAATTCCTTTGGAGTGACAGAAATCAAGAGCCTAATTCGAAGATTAGGCGCACATCTAGAGCGTTCTAGATATCGAAGTCACCTTCAAAAGCTCAAATATATAGTACCGTATATCGAAATCGGTAAACCGGGGGTATAGCACCTTGAAATCCAGATTCTGGATGCATTCGAATACAAGACTGGGAATCTTTGACGTTGGGTCTCGCACGACATCCAACAAAGTGACGATATTGGGACCGCCTGCGAGATTTTGCAAGATCTTGATCTCTCGTTTGATCTTCTTCTTTTTCACAGGCTTTAATACTTTGATGATACACTTGTCATCCGTTCGGATGTTTACTCCTTCGAAAACCTAAGCGGCATGGTCTAGTTGTGCACGCAACCTGTCGTGGGGAACGTTACGCACCTCAGAATACTTGCCACGGCCTACTTTGCGAATAATTTCATAGTTTTCTTGAGACCCCCATGTTACGGTAAGGTTATCTGAACGTCGAACGGTCCATCAATTACAAGCCACTGGAAGGTTAGGACGAGGAAACGAACCGTAGTCGTGCCAAGATGGGCCCAAGCTACAGGAGATAGGAGTTGAATGAGCAATCAGACGATTTCAGTGCACATTGCATACCGCTCGTTGACGTTTGCGTAAACGCGTGCAACAGATCTCGAGTTTGGCATGGGTTGCCGGACGTTTACGGTCGTTGAACGATACAACCGTGATTGATTTACAGTCCAGGCAAATAAGGGTGATCTTAGGGAACTGAAGATCAGCGAGAAAAAAGGAAGCCTGGTCGCGGTAGCAGTCAAGAAGTTGGGAAAGCGCATCGAAATTGCAGTCTCCTACAATTTTGAACCCCACTCCGACGTTAACCCTACGTGACACTCTAATCCTAGGATTCGATTGAATCAAGGGCCGAAAGGAGGCTAGGCTGCCTTCTCGCAAACGACGCGCGTAGGGACGCGTCTTCCTTAACCTCAGCCAATTCCACCCAAGTTTGTTTGGCAATCCGTACTAGTTTGTTTCCAGATAATAGTGGCAGGAGATGCCACCGAAATCGTACTTTGTGGCCCTCGAAGGTCCCGATTTTGATCGAGAGCACGCCGAGCAGCTCGCTGTCCGACTTGACTTGCTCCCCTATACGACAGAGTCCGAGGAACAAGCCAATGATCTCCTAGAGACTTTTATTGCAAAGCTCATTGCTTCCACCAACGCGAAAGATGCTGATTCCATCGTCCAGTGGGGCGTCGAGGCCATGCAAGAGTAGGACTTTAACATATTCCATCTGCGCACAAATCTTATAGCTCCATTCAGGTGGTCCGTACTGAGGAGATCAATATCCCGTCCCAGGCGTGCCGTCCTCGTCAAGTTCTTCTATCATTTGACGAGTACGCCCCGGAGCTAGATTACCGTATCGGAGAATCTGACACGAACCGTAGTCGTTCCGGGTTTGAAACGAAAGTATATGAGATCCTTTACGAGTATGATTCGACAGCTCTCCTTTCTGCAGGGGGATGGGAGACGGCTGATCGACTCACACGAGCTGATCCTCGACTGGCGCCCCTTATGGGCTCGCTTCAAAGGGGAGATATTCAACGAAAGTACCGTCACAGGGTGTGTATCTCATAATGGATGTGACTTCAAAATTGACGAATTTCAGACAACTAATCGAACTCGCGTGGACTTGTAAGGAATACTTCCCTATCGACCAAATTCCAAGTATGTTGGAGGAATTTGTCCCCTTACTTAATCCAGAGGTATGGCCACCATTTTCTTCTGACCCTTGCTCATGCACTTGGAAGACATCTGCACTCGTAGCAGCCATCATTTGTGCCTTTATTCCGACAGCCGAACCTCGCCAATTTCTGCCCCTGGTATTTCAGATGGCCGAGAGCTTCAGCTCCCCGATCATGTGGTTATATTTTGTCGACTTGATCGCCGATGCAACAGAGAGACATACGATATTCTCTTCGACTAGCGCTGCCTTCAAAGATGTTGGCATGTTCACCATCGCGGAGTGGGAACTACTGGTCTCGAGACTATTGAGTGAGTAGTATCTACATCCCTTCATCACCTTATTGACGACAACAGCCGGACACGCCACTCAGTTGGTGAGTATTTGCACGAAATCCAGTTAGGTATGGCCTATTAATCCCTTACTAGTTGCCATTTGATGCTCTCGTCCGGACTGATAGAATGGGCACGCTTCTTTCAAAGCTCCGAAAACCTGCATACCAGCCGGGTATTTAAACTCCCGATGTTTGAACGGCTTTCCACTAACCTGAACAGATGCCATTGCACAGATTGTCATCTATTCGATGTCGGTAGATGGCCCGGTCAAAGAGTCTCCTGAACCTGGCAATAAGCAAAGTCTCGACTCGCCCGGATATGTTGCTGGCTCAAAGGCGTTGGATTCTCTTGCACAGTTCATTACATCCAAGGAGGTATCCTTCCATCCATCGCAAAGCTCGTCTATCACGCGCTCGGTGAATACCTCTAATCAAAGGCCACATACTCTTTACACTAACAACGTCTAGCTGACAGCGATGACGGAGTCTCTTTCTCGGCGATTTATCTATCGTTGGACCGAAGAGGCGTCAGGAACGTGCAATACACCACAGGTAGGAAACTGAGTGACGATGTAAACCCAGCCCAAACTAATGGGCGGACAGGAACAAAGACTAACCAAGCAAATGAAGAAGTGTTTTGTGGAACTTCTCTGCAACCCGACTCTTATGGCCATATTCTCGAAGGATGGTGATACAGCGGCCCGTGCCAGAGGCACATTGAGGAATCTGGCGTATCTAGAGGCGGACATCGTCATGCCCGCTTTCTTGGAGCGTGCCTATAACGGCCTAGAAGCCATCAACGAGACACACCGCACCACGGCTGTTCTTCATGCGCTCTCTGAAGTTGTCCTCCCCCTGGTCTCAGAAGATATCTGGTTCGGTGGTCAAAAACATATATTGCCTCTGCTCGAGCTTTGCCTTCCCGGAATTGATCTGGTAGGCACCTGAAGATCTCACTTTTTGAAACTCATGAGTCGATAGAATGATCCCGCAAAAACAGTTGCCACAGCTTCATTCGTATCGAATGTCCTACAAACTGTTCCCATTATGAGCCTCGTCGGCAAGAAAGACGCTGGTGGTGACGACCTCATGCCATCTTTAGTGGACAGCGCAGGGGACCTCAACGTTGGTGCGCTGGAAGACCGCGATGCAGAAAGGACGATGGTAATAGAAAGCACGGGTCTCTTTGAAGGTATGTCATTCACTACCATGGATATTCCCCTTTCCTAACTCCTTTTTAGACTGGGTTAGAGCGTTCTTTGAGCGGTGCTTGATGCTCTATGAGACATTGCCAGAGGAAGGGGGACGATCAAAGAAAACGGGCGGCAAGCAAGAAGAGGCCATGCTAAGCAGCCTCCGTGAAGCTACAGAAGTCATTTGCACGCAACTTTCCGACGATATCTTTAACTCTATCCTGAACCGAGTTTATGACTTTGCCAGCACCAACACCAAGCTAAATTCAATGAAAGCGTTCTGTCAGCTGTTGCGCCGTGTGGCTAGATCCCACCCACCGCAAACACTAGAGAAATTTGTTCCTCTGTGTGTCCGGCAAATCAAGACGGAATTGGAGCTTGGGGCCGCCAGTATACCGACGACGAGCACGACGGACATTGTACATTCTGATACTGCACTCCTATGGCGTGAGATTTGGTCTTCACGCTAATTTATGCGATTTACTCATTCAAATTCAGATCTATCATTACTACAAGCTGTGATGGCGGAAGCAGGACAAGCGGTGAGCGATATTGTTTGTTTCTGATTCTGAGTACACTTAGCCCCTACCAGCTCCTGACATACAGAGAGGCACTCCTCGATCTTTTGCCATACCTAGTGGAAAAGATCAAAAGCGAGAGGTCATATAGTCTCACTGGTTCAATCATCAAAACAATATTCTACGGCCTTACGGCTGTCTACTGTCTGAACAGGCAATCCCTTAATCCGGACGAATGGAGGAAAGCCTGTATGTCTCTTTCCATCCGTTCTTTTATTTACATTACTAATACGTTCGTACCATAGCGAATGATAGAACCTCTCACCGAAAATGGGGCAAATTTTACGAAGGCCACGATGTCAAAGTTCAATGGCATGTACCCTCAAAGGAAGAGGTTGAATTTGCGCTGGAGATCCTAGAACGACTCACGATGCCTACTCTTGGGATTGTTGAGAAATTAATCGAGGTTCCAGTTGCATCCCGAGACAAAATATGGAGGAACGACTTTGTAAGTGAACTTACTATTCAGTAGACGTGAGTTTGACGGCTTGATTTAGTGCAGGTATGACCTCGTCTTCAGATCGGTCTTTCCTTTCTCAATATCTATGCGTCAGACATCTTAACGCCGTGACATCTTCGTGGAGAGGACTTGACACGCTGATAAACTTGTATGGAGGTGATGCGTTGAGCGAAGCAATCCGGAAAGAATACGATGTACCCGAGCTCCAGCAACATCCGTTCCTACCATTGGCGAGTATGTGCCTAATGGACCCTGAAGACACCTGCTATCAGACAGTACTGCGCTATCGTCTGCGTGTTGGGACTATCTTGCAAGCCGCAGCACAGAGCCTCCAAGTCGCGCAGACCGAGGATCATACAGACGCAGTTTCAAGTATGTTCCAAACATATCAATCAATCCTACTCCGTCTAATGAGCCCATGTACTAGCCCTAATTAATGCCATCGACACGTATCTTTTCCACCATGGCATCAAGGACGAGACTGCTCGTCGAACGAGGAATGCTTTTGATAACGGTCGGAGGTCATGGGTCTTTTGTCGTCGTCAATACGATATGCCACGTAACTATTGGACCAAGTTTGCGGAATGCGATCACCAGTATCGACTTCAGCATCTAGCGCGTTGTCGGCCATATTCAGAGACGGATAGAGCTCTAGTCTTCGAAGTTCTGCAATTCTGTAGATCTCCCTACGTCAAGATTAGACGGTAGGTTTCCCATAATGATTGGTCGTCTCGGCGTATTGATCCTGCGGTCTGCGTAGAACGGCGCAAAATTTGGCTCAATCTATCGCACAGGTCAGTTGGGAACTACTTGAGACGACTTTGAATGCTGACAACTCTTAGGTCTCCGACACACATGCCGAGTATGTTGTGACGCGGGTGCTGGAGTTTCTGCAAAAGGACTGTCAGATCGACAAGGCCGAAAAATCAAAGGACCTTTCTGATCAGATCAAAGGCTCACTCCACACAGTTAGACTTGGGAGTCTGCCGTCACTCGCAGTGAACAACCCTATCCTCTGCAAACAGTTCTTCCTCTCGCTGTTGAAACTGGAGTACCACAACAAGGTAGGGAACGATATGTATTGCGTTCGTGTCCGCTAATCTGATCAAAACTTAACGACAGAATTCTATTCAAACCCTCATGTCCACCGTATTTGATCTTGGTGCGGATAATTCTTTTGAGGAGGAATTATCGCTGAACTCCCATAGGTATTCACGCTCTCAGACAAGAAGTGCCCATCATTCTTCCAGATGAAGAGCTCGTCAGTGACGCGATCAAGGAATTGACCAAGTTCTTCTCCGTCAGAGATCTTCATTTGGAAGAGATTGCGCAGAACAAACTATCCACCCGCTTTACACAGCTACACGATGCCATTCAGTCTTCGGTCAGTCAAAGCCTGCATTGGACCCGACTTTGTGTGACCCGGTATCTTTTTCTTCTTTCTAGTTTCTGGAGATACTGGAAATCGCCCAGCGTCCGACCACCCATGTAAGCATGCAACCTCGAACAGCACTGGGACAATTACTGATGTGTTCTCAGTGGCGATACGCCCAAATGGCATTGAATGCCCTAACGCATATGCGCAATCGTGAAATCGTGCCGCCCGCCGCGTATGTCCGGTATCTGACCAACTGTACGATCCACACACACCCGACTATTCGATCAGGAGGACGCAAGTACGTGGGAGTTTTTTTTTTTGAAAGCGGAACCCTGTGCTTATTAGTATTCACACACATACAGCGGACTTGATATGGTCTTTTACCATACGCAAATTCGAACCTATTGTACGAATCCACAAGCGAAATGGACAGGAGATGGCCATTGCCGCCTGCATTGTAAGATTCGGCCCAAAGACATTGCCGATTTCAAAGGAATGGCCACTCGAGAAGTCACCGCAGACAACAATGAGTATGTCGTTTGTGTTCTCTTGGCTTCTTTCTCGTGCGAGGTGCGCGTGTACTCACCTGTATAATCTAGATTGTATTTCGACGGCACGCACGCGTTCAGCTTTGGATGGGTGTTGTGGGGCGACGTCTTTGGCCATCGTCCGAACACGGGTTCCTCTCCCTTCCGATGGGAGGAAGCATCGCAACCAATGTTGAACGAAGTTCGTCAAGTGTTGAAACAGGACGGATATTTCACAAAACTCGTCGGATATTACGCCGAAGAGCCCAATACGGATCCCACTAGCTTGGATTCCAGAGACGAGTGCGTACCTTTCCAAAGGCAGACGTGTTGGCTTGTTATACTGACGCGTCATTTTTTTTTTTATCTTTATTTGGTAGTTGTGTGCGATGGATACATCGGATATGTACGTATCCCTCCTAAACTACACCGTAGCCTCTTGCCAACTTCCTATCTCACCTCTCAGGCGAATTCTATGGGACCGAATTCTTCCCTGCAATTTGCGAGGCGATTGAGCCGATCTGGAGGGAGGACGATCGATTCAAGCAGCGGGCCTGTCTGGAGATCTTTGCTGGTCTGATAGGAGGTACGCGAACCCTTGTGATGTGGTGCACTCCAAACACTAACGGGAGAAACAAAAAACGCCAGGAAGCAAGCATTGGAACCAGGAAGAGACGGCCGC
>WSTO01000596.1:0-11232 GCA_019627685.1 Serendipita sp. 399 | reverse complement strand
GATACAATTTCAGAGTCGTCCTCAGGATGGCGACAACTGCAATGGAATCTCGATCATCATATTATTGCGGAATGTCAGAGAGTGGCACAAGAAGCAAAAGCTATTGTCGACGATTCCGACGACAGTCAGCTATGGTTCGAAGATTATGGTGTCGGCTGGATCCGTGGCACTGGTATGCTCTGCTTCCAATATCATTGAACGTGTGCTCAAGGATTTCACAGCTAAGCTATCCCCCGACGCGTTCATTCAGATGGCACTGCAGTTGGCATGGATGAAAGACCAGAGGAAACCAACGGCCGTTTACGAAACCGCGTCTACACGCATGTTTCTTCATGGTAGAACAGAGGTCATTCGATCCTTCAGCAAAGAGAGTCTCGCGTTCATCAGAGCAATGGACGACGAAACAGCGACAGTAAGCGAGCTTCCTTTCTTTCAAACAAAAAAGCGCAGCGTATTTACAACTCCGCAGCAAGGAGAGCGACTCCAACTCCTCATTGAGGCGATCAAAGCCCACAACACATATACTCGTGAAGCGTCGTCGGGTTCCGGGATCGACCGTCATTTGATGGCATTAAGGCTGGTGATGAAGCCGTCGGAACGAGCGGAGATTTTCGAAGATGAATTATTCTCGCGAAGTCAAGAGTGGAAGTTGAGCACGAGCGGTCTAAGCTCGGGCGATCGATTCATCGGCACAGGGTAAGATTTGTTCTTGTGTAGATAAGCTTCGCCTTATGAGACTTCTACAGGTTCGGAACACCTTACCCGGATGGATATGGCATTAATTGTGAGTGATTGGCTCGAAGGAGGTAACTTTATGGCCTGACACCCTTCCAGATCTCGCTGGATCCAAGATCCTCAAGTTTGGGATAGAATCCAAGCATAGTTGTCAGACAACATCCACACAAGCCTTCAAGCGAGCACTGGTCCAAAGCCTAAGGGAGATCAAATCAATGTGCGAAGAGGGCTACTTTGAACTCTCAAAAGCAGTTCAAACTGAGGAACAAGTACAAGCGCGCTTATGAGACAGACGATAAAAATCATATATAGCGGTTCTCGTACAGGCTGAGCGAGTTTTCATTGGGCTTAGAAGGAGAGTTTGGCACCAGCATTGGCGACCACAGAGGAAGGAACGCTCGAGGTGGGGAGGAGGGAATAGGAGTATGGGATAGAGAGCGACCCAGATGGAGCAGTGTTGCCAGACTCGCAGGTACCGAAATCGTTTCCACTAGCCTGAGCATATCCTCCGTCAGTGCTGTAAAGCGCCTTGGAGCAAGTTCCGGTCCAGACGTTGTTCTCGACACGAAGAACGGCACCCACACGGGTATTGATACCGTCACTCATGTCCTGGTAGTAGTTGTTGTAGATGCTAAATCGCGATCTCACTTTGAATGAAACAGAAAAGAGCACAACTCGACTACGTACTGTCCTTTGCCAAAGCGGAAAGAAGGACCACGAGAGTTGACGTTCTTGAAATAGTTGTTGTTGACCGTGACCTATTCAACTTGAGCGTTGCGTAGTAACGATCACAGATAAACTTACAGTCATCGCAGTGTCCTCGCTAGCATTGCTGTCAGAGTGACCAATGAGTACCGTCTTCCAGTGCTATAAAACTTCAGTTAGCATTGAATGAAGGTATAAATACGCAGTGCATACATCGTGAAGGTAGCTGTTGGAAAGAGTGACATCTGATGCAAGGAGTCGATTCAGTAGTGTTCTCAAACCCGATCATTGAACGGAAACCTACATGTGCATCCATGGGTAATGTCGGCAAGACCGTCATACTGTGAAGATAAATGGTTGGAATCAAGGCCAACGATGGCTTGAAGGGCTTACATAGTCCTTGTCATGATCCCTGTCTGAACAATCGATGAGCCATCTCATGTCGATTCATCGATACGGTACACTCACCAGAAGAAAGGTCCACATGGTCAATGAACACCTTGCTAGCCTCCTGGACACCAATGGCATCGCCAGCGTCCGCGAGCACTGAATCGATGTAAGTAACATGGCATCATCAAATGACCTATGAGACACCTTTTGTGATTTTCAGGTTCCTATTGATTGTTTTCAACGCGTTATTCACAGCTTAAAGACACCCAGACAAACCTGATGATGACATTGGAGACCTTGTTGACTCGAATACCAATGCCAGTGAGAGTAACGCTACCGCTAGCACCGTACTGAATGAAACGTGTAAGTATGAATGGTATTATAACGGTGATCTTCGTGTGCTCACCAATGAGGTGTTTGATCCAACACTAACGACCTCGTTTCCGGACAAGGAAGCTGATCCACTGATCAGTAGAAGTAGAAAATCAGATATCCAGATACCGACCAGTGATGACGACGATTTTTGCGGAGTTTCCGGAGACGGCCGTCTTCAAAGCGGCAAGGGTCGAGACGCGGGTGGTAGCTCCACCTTGCCCTCCGGTAGTACTATGGCTAGTTCAGTATATACTTTCGAAGACTTGAATTTTACGAACCCTCCAGCAGCGGCCCAACCAGTTACGCCACCTGCGGGCTACACGCCGTTAGGACAACGAAAGACTTGACAAATTTTCTTACACTGGTGGTGCCGCTAGGTTGGACAGCTCTGCTCGTCGACGTGGTCCTTACGGAAGACGACCTTACAGATGAGGTCCTGACACTTGATGTGGCCCTTGTCTTCATGACCACTATCCTCAGTAACCCGGTATGCACAATAATTGTGTACGTACCGATGTAGGAGCGTTTGTGGAGGGAACGCATTGACTATACCATTCGTTGCTGTAAACGCAGGTATACCCAGAGACACAAGTAGTCTCGCCAGTATAGCCATTACCTTGCATTTCATAAGCTATAGCAAGCTAATTCGACACGGAAACGCGTACCTCCACATTGACCCCAAGCTGGAACTGCAGCTCTGACTGCAGATAGTGCAGAGAAGCCGAGAGAAATAGCGAAGAGAACGGATTTCATATCGAACGGAAGGAAACGAGGGGAGGCCTTGGAAGTCTCTGGAGGTCGTCGTTACCGCCGCTTTATAGCAGCCGTCAACAGGTCTACAGGCGGGTACCGACGGTCCGCTGCACCCAGTGTAGAACATTATCCGTCCTAGTTGTCGCCTAATTCTCCGCAAAGAAGCTTCCGCGAACTTTAATCGATGATTCTCTGGCGACAGTCGAGGTCCACCACGGCTAATATCGCGAAGGGAGGCAGCCTCGTAAAGCACTCTGAAAAGGTCACCTTTGATAGTACAAAACTGACTCATTTACCATGAGACACGTCTTCAGGGACTAGGTGGCCTTCAAGAGGCGTTTCCTAAGGCCAAAGTTGTAACTGTGACGATTTACCCACCAAACCCTTATTGGATCACGGAGTCGACCATCATTTGATGGACGTACGGCTGGCGATGAAGCCGGCGGGACGAGCGGAGATTTTTGAATTATTCTCGCGAAGTCAAAGAGTGGAAGTTGAACACGGCCGGCCTAAGTTCGGACGCTGAGGAGCCAAGCATTGCCATGTGAGGTCTCTGCGTAGTTACGGCTTCAATTGCGAGTGGCTGATGTCGGCATATATGTATCTATATGTGCGCTTGTGTGACATGGTAGGCTCTTAAGAGATATAACCCCCTATGACCGTCTTCCAAATAGGTCTTACAAAATCGGTAGTCTGTGTATCCATAAAGGTACTTATATGTTGTATTGAAGGGGTAGTGCCTACGAACAGTTGTCCCAGTAAGTCCTGCTGATCGCTGCAAACCTGTGTGCCGGCCCGCCCAAAATCTTCGTGCAGGTAGAATGTGTATATTGACTGATGCAAGGCTTGTCAACAAAGTTGAACGGGTAAATATTACTCACTGGACTATTAATCGTGAGGGACAATAAATCGGAGCAATTGGGCTCTATTTCATCGACGTCTTCCCGCGGTTTGCAGATAATTGGAGTCGGTCGAACACAATTTCGGCAAGCTATCAACAAGATCGGCCCGCTCACGACATCTCCGAAGGCTTTTCTTTTCTATGGCTGGCAGGATCAGGTATAAATAGCGTGAATAGGTATACAAATTCGCCTTCGCTCCTGGGATATCTCACTTACCATTGGTCTCTTCCTCCCCTGAATTAGGACATCACTGAGACAGATGAATAATTTCAATGAATGGAACCGTCTCGTCTGGGTGCCATGCCCGATATGGGAGCATTGTCACTGCTTGATTGTCGATTAGGAAGAGAACCCCGAGAGCATAGGGCTTCTTTGGAGGCGTTTATTTGAGAAAAAATCATCTTATAGGTTGCTGGTTCAATGCAAAGAACCTACCGTAGCACGCAATACGCGCACGCGGAAATTTGACAAAGTGGCAGGTGCCAGAATGGTTTGATCGTGAAGCATGCTGTCCGACCGTTTCTTTGAGGATACGATCGTTGAAAATCATATTCAACGATATTCATCTCTGAGCCATTTGCCGCGACCAATATCTTGGGGCTTGAAGGTCAGGTCCAAGTTTGGAATAGAACCCAGACATAGTTGGACAAACTCTCCGCAAGCTTCTAGGCGAATGTTAGTTAAAAGATTCAAGAAATCAAATCAGTGAGCGAGAAGGGTATTTCGAAGTCTCAATAGTAGCTCAGGGGTGACGCGGGGATAAGAAAAAATTGGTATCTAATGTGGATTACAATTCCAGCGAGTAGATATCTTTAACGGGCTTAGAAGCTGAGCTTGGCACCAGCATTGGCAGTGACCGAAGAAATGACGCTCGAGGTGGCGAGGAGGGAATAGGAGTATGGGATAGAAAGAGAGGAAGATGGGGCGGTGTTACCGGACGAGCAGGTGCCAAAGTCGTTTCCGCTAGCCTGTGCGTATCCTCCATCGGTGCTGTACAACGCCTTCGAGCAAGTTCCCCTCCAGACATTGTTCTCGACACGAAGGACAGCGCCCACACGGGTGTTGATACCGTCACTCACGTCCTGATAGTAGTTGTTATAGACGCTAAATCACGATATTAGTTTGAGTGAAACAGAATAGAGCACAACTCGACTACGCACTGTCCTTTGCCGAAGCGGAACGAAGGGCCACGAGAGTTGACGTTCTTGAAGTAGTTGTTGTTGATCGTGACCTATCCAATGTTAGAATTTATGCTCCTAGTTACGTATAGACTCACAGTTATGGAGGTGTCTTCGCTAGCATTGCTGTCAGAGTGACCAACGAGGACTCCCTTCCAGTGCTATAGGATTCCAATTAGCATCGAATAAGCCTATCAAAGCACGATGCGCACATCATGGAGGTAGCTGTTGGAGACAGTGACATCTATTGCAAGGAGTCGATTGAGTACTGCTCGAAGTCGCTCACTGGATGAAAACGTACAAGTGCAGCCATGAGTAATATCGGCGAGGCCGTCGTACTGTGAAAATAGATTGTCAGGACCAGATCCAACAGTGATTGGAGTGACCCACATAATCCTTGTCATGAGACCTGTCTGGACAATTGGTTAGCCAACTTCATGTCGATTCATCAATACGGTAGACTTACCAGAAGAAAGGTCCACATGGTCAACAAAAACCTTGCTAGCCTCCTGAATACCAATGGCATCACCAGCGTCGGCGAGCACTGAATCCACGTCAGCATAGAACACCGTTAAATGATCAATGCAGCACCTTTGGCGATTTTGATGTTCCTGAGCGATTGATTTAGCACCACATATTATAGTTTAAAGCGAACTTGACAAACCTGATGATTACATTATTAGCTTGGTAGACCCTAAGACCGATACCGGTGAGGGTAATACTTCCACTAGCACCATACTGAGAGGAAGAGGTAAGTCGAAGAACGGTTGTATTGGTCACTATATGCTCACCACTGAGGTGTTCGACCCAATTCTAATGACCTCGTTTCCGGACAGGGATGCTGGAGTTCTAATCAGTATGAGATCAAAGAAAATATCTGGAAACATACCAGTGATGACGACTCTCTTTACTGCATTTCCAGTAACAGCCGTCTTCAAAGCTGCGAGGGTTGAGACGCGGGTGGTAGGTCCACCTTCACCACCCGTGGTGCTAAGTAAAATTGAGTATACAAGATGCTTTTGAAGATTCGAATTTGACAAACTTTCCGACAGCAGCCCAACCAGTCACTCCAGGTGCTGCAGCTAGTGCGGATAACGCAGACAAACTGAGCGAAAGAGCATAGAGGAAGAACTTCATTTTGGACAGAGGCTGAAAAGAGAGAGTTTTGGTGGTCTCTGAAAGTTCGTCTCTGCCCCCGTTTTATAGCAAAATCCACGCGTTCACGAGCGACCAGGCGGGTACCGGACGGTCCGTCCCCACAGACTGTAGAAGACAAAATATTGTCCCATTTCTCCGTAAAGAGGCTTCTGTAGCCATAAGGCCGTTAATCGATGATATTATGGGAGGGATGTCGTCCAAAGTCGCGTCGCCATCGTTCGTTCGAGGTTCCGGAATCGAACAGCCCCGCGCGGACCGTCTGCATTCGGTGTGGGGTTCGAAACGGTGAAGGGTTCTACGGCCCTGTTAAATTGGCGTGCCCTATAGGGGGTGGTGCGGCAATCAAAGCCAACAAGGCCGAGTTGTCGCGAAGATCCAGCAAACTTGGCTCCGTAATGCACTTTGGATTCCACTTTTGACTTTGAAGGACCCAAATTCGGTGTCTTGAGAGGTGCCCTCGACGGTTACTGGATACTCCCTTGGTGGCGTACACCAAAGCGAATCGAAATTCATCATGTAAGTATGAGAATTCCGCTCATGACGCCTTGTTGAGGGAATCTACCGTCATCTGATGGAGTGATGGTGAGCGGAGATTCTCGAATCATTCTTGCGAAGTCAATAGTGCAAGTTGAGCACGAGCGGCCTTAGCTCGGTCGCTGAGAAGCTACTGATGGGGACCTATCCAGTTATTCCGGCATTTATTGTGAACAAAACCGCGTCTTTGTTGTGCTTTAGTCCATATCGTTGACGCGGTTAGCTTTCAGAGGTCCACCACCCACGACCATGTCAGGGCGGAGGCAGCAACCTTAGTTGTAGATAAATCCATCCAATTTGTTGGTACTACTGAACTCGAACGTCCGCTTCTAATGGGTTTCTTCCCGTCTGACATGCAAACCGTCTGTCCGAATGTGATAACTTTGGCGCTCCTAGCGGACCGCGAGAGAGAATCACATTTGAATAGAATGAAGTTAGATCTCTTCAGTGTAAACAAGGTGTGATATAATGTATTTCATTGCGCCATTGATCTTGAGGATTTTGTAGTCGATGCAACTAGACCCTAATTCTTCGACATCGTCCCATGGTTTGGAACTAATTGAAGTCCCCCAACACAGCTTTGTAAAGCCGTCAGCAGAATCGGCCCGCTCAGTACTGTTTCGGAAGTATTTCCTTGTTCGGAATGCAGAGTGTCGAGGGATACGAGAATTGCGCAATGCACATAAAGGTGTACAGATACTTTTCTCACTGTAAGGACATCCTCCTGCTTATGACCTCGATCCCGCACACCGTCGCCCCCTCCATTCACTGCAGGCATGGCTCCCCTGTCATCATGAGGACGAAACGACGTCCTTCATGAATATCACCGTCTGCTTTGTGTCTCCCTGCCTCATCATACATGTTTTGTTACTTGGCAAATCTAGTTTGACGCCGAACCAGCCATTCTCTTGAGGGCACCGCCACCGCTCTTGAATTCTGACCCAGTCTTGGAATTCCGGTTCGTACACGGGCCTCGATATAAAGCCAATTCCTTATTTCTCAAACCAAGTTTCGGGTCTACATTTCCAAGCGCCAAATCCTTCCAACCCGTTCCGGACGTGGTGAGCAGCTAATGTAGCAAGCACCTCGCTCTTCGTACGAAGACTTTTGTCTTACATTGACGTTTCTGATTAGAAAACGAAATAAATGAAGTGTGTTACGCACCCTTTTACCAGTGTTTTGGTTGCGCTCATCGGCTTAGTCGCAGTCGCCCAGGCTGGGAGTAGTAGCTGTGTCGCCTCGAACAAGAAAGTTATAGCAGCGGTCCGATTCCGGTTCATTCCTACGGCTATCTCTACGGGCCACACCATCTCTTCGTGGAGTGATGGTGGCGGACACAGGGCGACGATCACCGCAGACGCAAACCCGTTTGCTGGACGAGAATACGCTGGTGGGAATCGTGGTAATATCCTAGGGACGAGAGCGTACGGGAGTGGATATCCTTATGGCGCGTCCGACGTGACCACTCTCAAGGGGAGACCATTCCCGCATGTCATGTGGCCTATCTCGTGGGGACCTGGATATATGGGTGGTGACGAGTATTGGGATTCTGAGCTTGATCTCCTTCGACCAGGTGGTGTCCTGGGCGCCTGGGCATTCTGAACGTGTCGACGACAAACATGAATAAATGGCCTAGAGTGGGAAGTGACGAGATCTATACGATGATAGGAGACAAGGAATTGTTGATGTTTATGATCAGCGATCTCGTTCGGGTGTGTCATGCCGTACCAGCGATGCCACGCAAATTCGATCCGACAACGACGGCGACGGTCACCCAGCCCAGACCAGAGAACGTGATCCAATACTACAGATCGAGTAGTTTTGCATTGACATACGCAAAGTACAACAACACGTTTGCTCTCTCTTCTTCCAATCCGACAACGAACCACGCAAGTGTATCCCTCCCAGCCTCCATCGTCGACTCGGCCTTCTTACGTTGCGTCAACGATACAATCCGTGCCTCTTTGCCGCTCATGGATCCCCTGGACCCACCCAAGAAGAAATTGAGTCCGGGCGCAATCGCCGGGATTTGTATCGGTTCGATCTTTGGCGCCATTATTCTCTTTTGGTGTTGTTGTATAGGACCCAGTGATAGCAGTACACCCCCCATGGATGCACCCATAGATGCGACGACGATTGTACCCACCACCGAGTCGGAGCAAGTCACGCCTGAAGATACAAAGAAGAACGCGGGCGCACCAGAACTCAGCCCGGCCTACAATAAAAAGAATGATGAGATGGAACCAAAGAAGCAGGAGGAGGGCGCAAAGGAAGGACAGAATGTGGTCTGGGTGTAATTGACGACTGAGACGTATACCTTATCTCCTTTCGCGATATTTCTCTCTAACGGTACATGGGATAATGGGCTACTTACTTTATTGAATCTCCTCTGTGTACATGACTTTTGAGAAGCGAACTCATTTTTTTTTGCAGCAGGACTTCCTTTAAGAGGTGTAATTGGGGTCTTCCAGTTTCGTCGTGAGATGCTGCAGCATCGATAGCAGTATCGGCACGATTTTGGACAAACGAGTACCGCTAATAGTAAAGTCGGATTTTCTCGCTTCCCGGCCCCACGGTGAGATAATGATCGATTATTAGGGCTATCAGAATACTCGTTTTCTTGGTCACTTTCGAAGCCTTGCAGCCGTGATTAATGGAGTCCTTTGAGGATCTTTTGCATCCGGGAGAAACCAGGTAAGGAAGCGTAGGAGGCTTGCAAACTGGAAGATGTGGATGAGGCAAACCTATGAAGCGGAGTCTGCCACCTCTATGGAAACCATACTTCGCCGCGCGTGTCGACCTTGTCGATTAATCGCAGTATTTTGAAGCTTGAAGTTTAGGATTCCGTTGTAATCATCATTCCAACGCAGACAGACAACGTTCATGCAGACCTCTCAAGCGACGCTAAACCAAAGTACGAAGAGGTTGTTGGAAGTCTCAGAAGCAGCTCAGACGGAGGATCAGGTACATGGGCACTGACAAAAATGATAAAGAAAATGACATCTAATACGGGGTACACTCCGAGCGGCCAGACAGACGGTGGACTTAGAAGGAGAGTTTGGCACCAGCATTAGCGACCACAGAGGAAGCAACGCTCGAGGTGGGAAGGAGGGTATAGGAATATGGAATGGAGATCGAACCAGCGAGAGCGGTGTTGCCAGACTCGCAGGTACCAAAATCGTTTCCGCTGGCATCAGCATACCCGCCATCAGTGCTGTATAGTGCACTGGAGCAAGTTCCGGTCCAAACGTTGTTCTCGACACGAAGAACGGCGCCCACACGGGTATTGATACCTTCGCTCATGTCCTGGTAGTAGTTGTTGTAGACGCTGAACGACGATCTCAGTTTGAATCACACGAAATGGAGCACTGTCTGATTACGTACTGTCCCTTGCCGAAGCGGAAAGAAGGACCACGAGAGTTGACGTTCTTGAAGTAATTATTGTTGACCGTGACCTATTCAAACGTGAGCACTGCGTAGTAGCGATCACAGATAGACTTACAGTCATCGCGGTGTCCTCGCTAGCATTGCTGTCAGAGTGACCGATGAGTACCGTCTTCCAGTGCTATAGAGTTCCAATCAGCATCTGTTAAGGGTATAAATATGCCGTGCGCACATCGTGGAGGTAGCTATTGGAAAGTGTGACATCTGATGCAAGAGATCGATTGAGTAGTGCTCTCAAACTCGCTCAATGAACGAAAACATACATGTACATCCGTGAGTAATATCCGCAAGACCGTCATACTGTGAAGATAAATTGTTGGAACCAGGACCAACGATGGCTTGAAGGGCTTACATAGTCCTTGTCATGATCCCTGTCTAAACAATCGGTGAGTCATCTCAGATCGATTCATCGATATGGTAGTCTTACCAGACGAAAGATCCACATGGTCAATGAACACCTTGCTAGCCTCCTGGACACCAATGGCATCACCAGCGTCCGCGAGCACTGAATCGATGTAAGTAACAGGGCACCATCAAAATAGCCTATGAGACACCTTTTGTGATTTTCAAGTTCCTATTGATTGTTTTCAGCGCGTTATTCACAGCTTAGAGACACCTTGACAAACCTGATGATGACATTGGAGACCTTGTTGACCCGAATACCAATGCCGGTGAGCGTAACGCTACCGCTAGCACCGTACTGAGAGAAACACGTAAGTACGAATGGGATTATAGCGGTGATCTTCGTTTGCTCACCAATGAGGTGTTTGATCCAACACTAACGACCTCGTTTCCGGATAAGGAGGCTGATTCCTTAATCAGTACGAGTAGAATAGACAAGAACTAGTTACCGACCAGTGAGGACAACTATTTTTGCGGAATCCCCGGAGACGGCAGTCTTCAAATCAGCGAGGGTCGAGACGCGCGTGGTCGGTCCACCCTGTCCTCCGGTAGTTCTAAGGGTAGTTGAGTACAGTGAAGTTTCATGGAGAGTTGAACTTGACGAACCCTCCTAGAGCAGCCCAACCAGTCACACCACCTGCGGGCTATATTTCGTT
>WSTO01000595.1:0-11238 GCA_019627685.1 Serendipita sp. 399 | reverse complement strand
GAGGGGGATGATTTCGAAGAGATTTTCCTTCTTTCCCCATTTTCTCTCCCTTTTATATCATCCAGCAACCGTCCAGCATCGTCAGAGAGCAGGACGCTGAAGTGAGGACGGCCAACGACAAGGCGGGCAGCTCTGGCTGTTATCACCCATCAGCAGTCTCCTCTTCACAACAAGCGCCTGGACGGGGTCGTTTATTCCCTCCCCAGCTCGCGAGCTCGCTTTGATGGTTGCAAAGTTGTCTCAGGAGTCGAGAACACCACGGGAGATGAGGGACGAGCATCCGGAATCACGTTGGGATCAATATGAGAGAGAGGGTGCTCAAGAGCTCTTCGTCTGGCATAACATGGATAACACACATATGTATGTGAAGACTCACGGCACGGCGACCTCGTGTTTTATTCCATCGCGGTTTTTCCTGTGCTAACCCGAGTCCATATCTCACCCACGTCGTGTCACAAGTCTGATTAGGAAAGTGTAATAGTATTATAGCGTTAAAGATATCCATAAATTCTTAGGGAGGATCGTTACGGGCCGCCTGGGCCCATGCAAGCTTGTATGATAGGAGCCGAATCTCGATTCTGTGAAGAAGAAGAAGAAATTGTCGGGTATATTTGGGTGTATGGAAAAACTGTACTCGTTTACTACTGTAAGATCTTGTCAGGCCATGCTACGCTTCTCGTGCTCAACTCACCTTTTTGATGGATGTCATCGGCGGACACCATTGGAGACTCTAGACGTTGATATGACCACGCACGCAGTTTATTGCGGCCCGAATGCTTCCTCTCGTCGTGTTACAAAATTGACACCGATATCCATGGTCGCATTGTGAGACGAAGACGTCTAACGAAGCGGGCGGTGCTTGCGCAAAGGCGTTGCCCCGCCACCAATGGGAAGCTAGAATCCCACTTAGAGCCGTTCGAAGACGTTGCGCTTCCTCGTTGAACAGATGGAGGAAGCATTCCGCTATGAACGGTCCGTTCGGGTGGCCCGTAGCTGTACGAATAGGCCAGATCGTTTGATGCTGTGGAGAGGGGAACGGTGCACCTGGAGAAGGGCCAAATAAGGTATAAATCAAAAGAAGGACGTCAACAACAAAGTATGTTTCACGGGCATGGAAACCGGACGTCCTGCATCAGTACTACACTCACCAACTTGTCTGACGATCCCTAGAAAAAAGAGGAACTGATATGTTAGAATGATACATCTTGGAAGAGATATTAAGGAGAGTCATACCGAAGACATGCTTGGGCTTGAAGGGTGAATTAGAGCTAGACATGACTTTGATAGAGGGTTCGAGAATAATACAAGATTAGAAGGAGAGACTTAGAGAATGTAGGAGAGGAAGGGTGAGGAAGAGAGGGAGTGGTCTGGGGCGTCAGATGGGGGCCTTTGGGTGTGAAAACACCAAGGGCTTATATATCATTTTTCTCCTGAGAACTCTATGTGCATGATGCGTGAGCGCAAGCGACGGCTAGGAGGTCGTGCTCCCCCCAACAAACACCACCAGTGTCAGGTCGGTAGGGCGGCGGCCAACTCTATCTTCATCAGGCCACCTGACGCAGGATAACGCCCCAATTTTGAGGTGCGTGCGTAAATATCGCGCGCCTACAACTTTCTCACCAGGAAATTCCGTGTCAGCAGCCAACGGGAGTCATTCCCGCACCAATAGCAGTAATCTATGCGAAGCATCCGAAAATGGCGGAGAACTCGCCACAAAACACCAATATAGGGCAGGGCTGACCGATCCGATCGACACCCGCTACGTCGTCGTCGTCGTCGTTGTTGCACCCTAGCAGCGCCGCCGTCGCAGGTCGCATTGTCACTCAGTTGGTGGGGCAATCAGCTGGTTTAGCCAACGCATTATACGCATTTTCATTCCGCCGAGTACGAATATCGTTTTGAGTTTCGAGGTGATGTGTGAGTCGCATGTATTCTCGCGCCGAACAACAACCATCTCCGGCTTTGTGGGGAGGACAGCCAAGGAGGACCAGCCCGGTCATAACTGGGAGTAACATGAGCTAATCAATAGAGATCAGGGCTAAGAACACACCAAATGAAACCAAATTAGGCGCACGGAGAACTGATTCGATTCTCGCCTTGCCTCGCTGCAGGTTATCCAAGCCATATTTTGGGGCAAATTTCGGGGTTCCCGGTAGTACTTCGGCCTCAGAGCACTGGTCGTTGTTACCTATAAATATGAGTAACATGCTACAACCTCAAAGAACGAACCTGGCACTGGATCGCTTCGCTCGCTTGATTGACCCATCAATCATTGAAGCTACAGTTTGATCACGCTCTCGACTTCCATTTTGAGATTCCCTGGGGAAGGGTGCTCACGGCCGGAGGGAGCCAATGCGATGATAAACGTGGACCAAAAACTGCGTTTTTGACAGAGACGTTTGCAGTGCCGCAGTCAAAGACGCGTTGCAACTTAATTGTTCTTGATTCTCTCATGCAATCTATCAGAGCTTCATTCCGGTAGGAATGTTCTTCAAGGGCTCTTGGCGGCAGCGACAGAGGGTCACCTTTACAGACGCGACACGACGCTCATCCTCCTCGTCATTCAAGGGTCCGAATGAGGGGTTACAGAAACTTCTAAAATAGATCCGACAAACGAAATGAGTTCGTTCCATCGCCCCTAGCGTCGTTTGTTTCTTTCGGTGCGCTCGCGGTTCGTCGCGGTGCAGGTCCAAAAACGTCTTCGTGACCCAACCACATCTTCCATATCTCTAGACCTCACACGTAAATACTTTTTGCTAACACAATAAACACTTTCTTTCGAGCGTTTTTATGCGTACAGACAGGCAAAAAAAAATTTGTCGCGTCAAGTCACGTTGTCCAACGATTGGAGAGACGAGTGGGGTGAAAAAAAGCTTGCCGGGGCACCCAAGTTTCGCTAGGAGTAGTTAGGAGCTCCGCATCCCTCGTCTAAACTGGCAATGACGCTGACTAGAATGCGATCAACTTGCTTCACTTGACCAAAGCATCAGAACATGGTCGGTCGAACGCAGATGGTGCGCATTCACTTCAGCCCAAACGGGCGAGCGCACGGTAAAACCACGACGGGGAATATACAGGACGTGCACGAGGCGTTTGGTAAGCAATAATGGACTTCACAAGCAATCAATGTTTAAATAACGAAAAAATTATTTGACGATAAAGTAACGGTATATAGTATGATACATAGCATGATATGAAAGATGCGTGGATGATGGTGGATGGAACCATGATCGGTGCCTACCCCAGACTATGCCTGCGAGATCTCGAGCAACAGGTGAGTTGACTCCGGTCATTGGGTAGGGTGGAAGTTGATGTGCCCATAGATACAGCCCATGACTGCTTGTCTGCTTTGATGCTGGTGATTGCAGAACAGACATATCCTGTCTCGAGAAAACGTCTCGAGACGCCTATCTAGCGGATGCGTGTTCGCTGCCCACCACTCGGTCCCGAAGACAGATCGGAGCAATGTCCTGAGCGACTCCCCATCCGCATCAGGCAAGTGTAGGAAGCATAGGGCCACAAACCAGTGACAAGAGTTATGTGTCACTGGACGTTGCGGAAATCTTCTTTGCAGTTGCGGCGGCGGGAGGGGTTGGCCGCGGGGCCTCTGTAGGGCTAATGGATGCCAAAAGAATATTTAGATCGGTTGGCCGTCCTGATAAATGGATGGAATTGATGCTCACCTTGCAAGCCTGCTGTTACTGCGTCGTCTTCCTCTGCAAAAAGCACACTTCGTGGGTAGTAGCTCATTGTGGCGATTGGTTCAAGTTTGGGTGCTGATTCCCTTCTCATCTATGTCTTTTATAAAGGCACGAGTGAGGACGTTCTTGTGCAGAACGTTTCCGCTGACTAGATTCCGTGGCCGGTTGGACTAGTGAGTGTGCCCAAGACAGGCTGGTCGACCGTTTCCTCCACCCTGAACGATTGCAGGTTGGGAGAATAAACATCTCCAAACGATTCCCGTGAATCATTTGTTCACCCCGCCTGTGAAGAGATCAGGCAGGAAACCATGTTCCGCGCATGGTTACGTTACAAACCAAACCGGACGCCAGGCGCGGAGTCGTCGAGTTATTACGACGAGCCCTGAACAAGTCTGGTTTGGTGTCGTTACGAACAAAGGGTAAACGAGCTGCGGAAAGCCCCACGTTGACGCGACGTCGGGGCGGCAGGCCATTTGTGCATTCGCGTCGATAACATTGGCATGTAAAGTTGACAAATGAGAGCCGCCTTTTTTTCTCGATGTTGTCTTTTTGCTCTTGAGAGTTTCGGAAAGACGAAAAGTATCCATTTGTTGCGGGTTGGTTAGACGCCGTCTCTTCCAAACTTCGACTAGTCGAGATAACCAGCCGTCTGGAAAGTGATTCCGGCCCAGGATGAGATTCCTCTTGGAACGTGAAACACTTGAAAGAGAGGGAGAGAGCATCCAGAGGCTGCGGCAGGGACGAGGCGGGGGCGAGTTGAATCTGTCCACAACACCGCATGATTGCCAACGTGCGGGAACACAACATCCCCAGTGACAATGACGATGGTTCGCATTTTTTGGAATCGTATTGTTTGAGGGCCGAATCAGGCCGTTGACGAAGGGTGGATCCAACTCACGAGTTATTCAGGTGAGGGTCATCGTCGTCGCCGGGCCGTCATCGTCCTAAAATTACTCCACACCAGAGAGTTGAGCTTGACCAAATGGTTGAGTTCGTCCATCTTATCTCTCCGTAAATGCGGGGGAGCAGGAGAGTTGTGCAGCGGGTAAGTGGAACTCCGTACAGGACGGAAGGACAACTGGAAATCGTGTGCCCTCTTATATGTACTCTAGATGCCAGTGCGCAGACAGTCCGGTGTCAGTTGGCGGGCACAGAGCTAGGCGCGTGGAGGATGGAATGCTCCCGGAACTGGATGTGTCTCGACGCCTCACCAGCGCAACTCATTCCTATGCGCCGTTTAGCCTCTTTGGGTCTATCTGAACAAATTACCGGAGAGAGAACGGCGTTGAATATATAGAAAGTGAACAGCCGAATTGCAGCCAACGTGCTGACAGGAAGCAAGAATGCAATCCTCTCCTCCAAGAGTTTGTGATTGGGTCAAGGAGAAAATAAACCAGTAGACGACGGAAAGGAAGAAAAGGGACCAGTGTTCTGATACTGGTGTTGACCAGGACTCCACAACTCGTTGCTTTAATCCACTCCCACCATGCATTGAGGAAACCGCATGGGAGTCGTTTCGCGCCTGAACTACTGGCTACTAACGTTTTCCTTCAGTCAGAACCACTCAGATCTAACATTTTCCAAGCATGAGCGTACAACTTTTGAATTCAATCAGAGGGCAAAGGGTGGCCTCCCTTTCACAGAACGATGCTTCATAACGCCATGTTAAGAAAGAAATCTCTTTATGGACTACAAGAGGCCGAGGTTGCACGTACAGGCTATATTTCATCCTCAGGAGGATACGTGGTGGGTAGTGATGATCACTTACTTCAGGCAGTGGAAACCTTGTGATGCTCCCGTAGGACAGCATTTAACCCATCCCTTCTCGCACAGTTTTCAAACTTGAAGCTCGCCGCAAGTTCGTCGAGCTGTCCTTCATCGAGCCCCCTGAAATGTTCTGCCCATTCACGGACCAGATACTCTGAGAGCAAGATATGTCTGACCAATCTCCCAACACGCTTTCGAATGCCCCATAGCGGATAAGGGTACACTTCGAGATGGGAGGGATCTGGGACAGCGTCGGTGATGAACTTTTCAATCGTCTCCTGGATGTGTTTGATGCTTTTGATGTCTGCGCCCCAGGAGTCGACTGCGAGAGTGTATTTCTTAAGTAAAAAGGCTTCGAATCGCTTCATATAGGGCGTATCCAAGCCCACATAGACCATCCCTATGATATAGAAAGAGAAAGAAAGTGAGCCTTAACACCCAGAATCGGGAGTGTGGAGACTTGGTACCTTGGAACCCAATATCTTTGTACAACCAGATACTCCAACTAATCTGCTCTTGATCGTACACGTCCAATTGATCCTTCAGCAGCATGTATCTACTCTCGTTGATTTCGTCCGTAGGGTTCCCATCGAATTGCCTCCTCGCATATACCGGGCCAAACTCGCCGTTCCAGATCGGTAGCCCTCGCTCACGCATCCACGCCGTCTTGTCTAAATAATCCTGCTTCACCCGGGCTTTTTGTGCTTCGCTCCCTACATACTTCTCCGGGGACGACGGGAACCCAAACGAGCTATAGTCATGCACCGAATACACACAATTCGGCCACCGTTCATGCAATCGACCCTCAAAATGGGAGAAATCCGACGCAAACGTGTTCCCATCGAGAAAGATGATGTGCTCGTCGTCGATGGCGTGAATTGCTTGGATGCACCGATCGTACCAGTGTTGTAAACGGCTGTGCGTCGGATCCGTCGGTTCGTTGAGAATGTTATATCCGGCGATCCAGGGATTGCCCTTGTAACGCCTCGCGAGCTCTTCCCAGAGCCAAATAGCACGATCCTGAAAGTCTTTGTGAACCCAAAAGGATGCGACATGTGTAGGATTGTCCGAATGCCAATCCTATTCATCGTCCGACGAGAACTATTAGATTACTATACCCACCAAATTATCCAACAGCGATACCTACAATATTTTGGCCTCCAGCAGCCGCATGGTAGTCCAAGATGGTATAGATTCCCATTTTCGCACAAATATCGATTACGCGATCGAGATACTTGAAGCCCTCCGGTTTGAGGACCCGAGGGTTCATGTCGTCCTCAAAGTGACGGTAATTGAATGCGATCCGAATGGCATTCAAGCCCAATGACTTGTAAAAGATGGCATCTGCCTCGGTGAAAAAATATTCAAGAAACTAGGAAGACAGCCACGAGCTGTTAGCCACAAACTCGTCGAGAAACACGAGGAGATGCGAGGGAAGAAGGAGAGAGACACACCTTGTCCCAATAGAACGCGGCCTTTTCAGGCCCGATCACATCGTCCAAGGCTTCTCTGATCTGAAACTCGCAGCCTGGATAACCTGTTTATTGTAGCGCTTCGATCAGACCACTCCTTCCTTTTAGTGCAATTATGAAATACGCAGACCTGTGATAAAGTTCTCCTGAAGCGAGTCACATCAATACCGAAAAGGTAAGGGAGATCGAGGACCGATACGCACCTGATTCATCCACCCACCAAGGCCAGCACCTCTCAACAGTATGGAGTTCCCTTCACCATCGACGATCTTGTCCCCCTTGACTTTGAGAATGGCGGGCTCGCTCATCCTTGCTCGTTATAGTTTGATGATATTGTGTGAAAATTGTAGGTAGACGAGGGAGTGAGGTATGTGCTCCACACCGAAAGGGATTTTATAGCGAGCCACCAAGGGACTCACGCTACAAGTCGTTCTCCAGAGAGAAGAATCAGATATTATCCGGGGATTCGCCGCTTGAGCTATGGTAGAAGTAGCTATGATATGGATCAGATGAGGACGATAGTGGGATCTCGGGCCGGATAGTGCAATGGTGTCGAATGTCGCATTGGAAGACAGAGGCCAGAGAAGAAAAGAGAATGCGGCTTCCCGGTCATCTGCACATAGGATGTAAGATTGTGAAACGCCAAATTCTTTCGTCCTCCTCGGCTCCCTGACATTCTTTGAGTCCAATCAGTGCCAAGCACAGGTGCAAACTTGAACAACAGCCTTCCCCCTCTTCCCGCATACTGCTCACGGAGTCGAATGTCGAGATAATATTTGTTTCGGGTCCTGGCTGGAACTTATTTGGTCCGACTAAAACGATAAATACGCTACGGGTTGCTGTTTGTCACCAGCTGTCGATAACCATCTTTTTGAATTTACGAGATGCTCACCTACAACCTCACGCGAGAAACCCGTGTGGGATGCCTTTGCCAAGGTCTCTCGTGACACATAGAGCTTCAGCGCTTCTGAAATAATGGTCTGGTGCGTGTTGAAAGCGGTTACGCAATATGAAGTCGTAGTCAATGAAGAAGAAGAGGTTCTTTTTTTAATTTATCAAACGTCAACAGTTGACGTTTTTGCTGATGTTCTTCCTTTCTCTCTTCTTTTCATGTTGTGTTATATACGACATATTGCATCTGGTTGCCCAAGCAACCCAGTTCATGAAGACGAGGTCGGCCCTCAGGGTCAGAAGACGGGAAGTGGTAGTTGGGTCCAGATTGGAAGGGCCTACGGTAAAACAAGGCGACGGACATTATAGAATGGTTTGGCAGCTCGGCAATCAATGACATGATGACATGATTGATTACACAGACGCCACCACTATCAGGCAGAACCATATGCGGTTACTTACGACGACCTCTTCGATCAACAGCCCAATATCACTCTCAGCACGCGCCCTGGCCCTCAGCGTCTTGGCGCAACATAAGACAAATATAAGTTCATTATAAGGGTATAGATATTGAAGCTAAGTCCATACAAGAGTCAATAGGCCACAAGTGAGGCTACAGTCGAGATTTTGAGCTGACACGTGCACGGCACGGATGTCCTATAATGTATAGTGACAGATAGAAGACGATGAGATTGATACCATCGCAATGTGGTATCGAAATAACATGCAGATAAGTGCAATAGATATCCGTTGCATAGATGATTTAACTATATAGGGTTGTACATCAGCACGGTTATGTGGAACGAAGGAGCCTTTAGCTCTATCCATACCTTGTGATAAATATAGGAGCCATAGAATGCCTAAATGTCGATATGCATGCGCACACACTCCAGCGCAGGGGAATGCGTCGTATGTGGCGTATCGCAAAAGCGACAGACAAAGATCTCTTGCGAGACTCGATGAACAAACGGGTCCAGTACAGCTACCGGTGCATCTTCAAACCGACCGGCTCTCCACCACACAGAGTCAAGGACGTGATTCAAGAGGGTCCGAAGCCAATCGCCGTCGTCCATCGAGAGATGCCGAAAACAAGAGGCGACGAACGCCTTGTTTGGATGCCCATGCAATCTATGCGTGGGCCAAATAGTCTGAAGTTGGGGTACAGGAAGCGGATCACCTAATGAGGATGGGGACGAGGACGAAGCTGCAATGAGCGATAGAACGACAGTAGACGAGGTTTACACACCGCGCTCCCTGATAATGCCTGTTAAAATGGGAGGGGAACCCATACCAAACACGAAAGGCGGAGGCACGCTCGACATCCTGCGGCTTGATGTACTACAGAGGGATCGTCTAGTATAGAGAACGAGTGGAAGAAGGGAGTGAGACTGCAAGTGAAAATGTGTCTCAAAGGAAGGGGAATCTTTTTGCAATCACCCACGGGAGTGAAGCCATTCAACTTATAAGCATGAGCCATTGCCGAGGCTGTGAAGTGGACAAGACAGCGTAGAGAAAAAGAGGAAAAGAAGGAAAATCAAATGAACGCATGAATGAATGCGTGGATGAACAAGTAAATAAATAAATATTTTTGGAAAGGGGCGGAGGAGCAACGTGGGATGATTTCGATTGAATTCGGACAGTCTGAATATCGTTAGCTTCGGGTGATTAATAGAAATAACTATAAGTGCCAACCTCTTAGATTAGCTACAGAAGGGTGATGTGTACTTATGGATTCCCTCGTTCCCCTTTGTAGCTTCGGCCGTTGGCCTCTCTGCAATTGTTGCGGTTGTTGCGAAATGGCCACGTCGCTGAGGGGCTGGTTCTTGATGGCATTTGTTGCGTCGAATCCAAAAGAAAGTAGCCCAAATGACGAGATGCCTCCGGAGATCGGTGTCACATAGTAATCCGGTGTGGGAGGTCGAGGATGAGACGCCAGGAGTAGAAGGAGGAATAGGGGAGGTCGAGTTATTCGGCCAGGGTGGCGATGTGAATCTGAGAAAAAAAAACCTACACAGATGAAGGCGGAGACGAATTTGTATTCCGGGGAGTACAGCAACTCCGTCCGTTTTCTTTCTGTTCTTGGACGGGGGCTTTGAGGCGGGGGCATGCACATTCTCCCGGGTCCGAGCACTGCATGCGCATTGCCCACGCTAACCGTGCCGCATTCGTGATTTCTTCTTCTTCTTTGCGGCCTTTTTTTTTCTCTTTCTCGGCTGTGTTTCATTGAACGTCCCTGATGAGGGGACTCTGCTCTGTTCGGAATGAAACCTCTCTTTCAGATATCCTCTTTCTTGAAGCCTGTTTCCGATCCCATGCGGGAGGACCAAAAGCGGAGATCAGTTTAGAACCAGCCGTTGGAGGCTGAACCAATGGCAACGTGAACGCATGCACAGCTGGCGTGGGCCCTCCGTCGACCTCTGAAACGCAAACGCGAACGTGCCCCAGAATGGGGCTTTCACTGGATGTAGAGAATGTTACATTTCATCGTGCTTGGTGACCCGTGACCGCGTCGCTCCTATTGCGCTGCGCCAGGGCGCCAACGTCGATACAACATAGTATTCATGACCAAATCATGAATTGTCGCCGTCGTTTTTCAAGCTGTTCTTCTTTTTTAGTTCATCAATGGCATTCATGGAATCAAGTAAGATCATGGATGAGTCGGTAGTCGGCAACCTAGTTGCCCCCATCGTCTCATCCAGCTTCCCGGAGTTGTCGACTTCACCTTGGGGATTATTTCTCTAGGTTGAGAAAACAGTCTTTACCGACGTTAATCACGTGGGATAACAATTGCTGAGCCATTTTGACTTTGAACCGTCCGCGTCCTCGTGGGCCATTGCCATCGCCGCATTTACATGCATCGACCCTTCTCAACAATTGCAATAGAGAAGGAAAGGAAAAAAATTAACTACTTTATCGAGACTGTTGCTACAATACGAGTGTATGTAGACGGAATACAAGACGTTATTGTTGCTTTGTACGAAACATAAACAGTGAGAAACAGGGGTGGGAACATAGTGAACTGGGAGGAGAACAGGGAGGGAAAGAATATGACACGAGGGAGAGCGAGGAGCGATGACGATCTTGCGAGGCCAAAAAAAAAGGGCGGAGCAGCTGCAGCTACAACTACCCAACAAAGGCGAATAACATGCAGAATATCTTCAGTTTCTTCCCATTAGAGCGATCGATCCCTGCGTCGCCTATTGGGGAGAGGGCGCAGCCCGGCTCGCCCTCGCCCTCCCTCTTTGATCTTGCCATAGACAGGCTCCTATCGCACCGAGTCATAAACTCCTGTCGCCTTCGTGTAGTCGATGGGAACATCGACCATACTAGTGCCCGGCTCGTCGTGTCCCGCCGGTCTTGGGCGTCTGTCGTCTATCCGATGCCGCCAAGCTAAGCGGACGCGCGCC
>WSTO01000594.1:0-11250 GCA_019627685.1 Serendipita sp. 399 | reverse complement strand
ATTTTCGAAAATCCGTTTGTAAGGGGGGACGGCGACGAGCCCAAACTTTCAGACACTCTACATTACACCTGAGCTCGGTATCTCCGTCCCTTTGTAAGCTTGATGACTTTGACCTCCGGCTCGGCCGGTTCCAACGACGAAGACAAAGGTGAGGGGGAAACGGTACGAGTGGGGAACGCCTTTGGAGGGGGAGAAGGAGGAGAAGTGGTGGTAGTGGGGAATGTCATCTTGACGGGAGACGTCGGGCTGCTCGTCGTCATCGTCGTATGGACTGCAGCAGCAGCAGCAGCAGCCGCAGGAACCGCAACAATCACGGGAGGATCATTGTTGTCATTGGCGGAATACGAGGCAGCCGAACTCGCGGGGGACGAGCCCGTCGACGCAGCAGGCGTATCCGCCTCATCTCCACTCCCACCACTATGATATCCATTCGGTTGTGCACGAACATCTGCAGCAGGCTTCCTCGCCAACACGGGCATACTAGTCGAATGGCTCAACGCCGACGCCGTCCGATGCCTGTTCCCTGCGCCCACACCCGCAAGATTCGCAGATCCAGATCCATAGCCATAGCCATTGTGTCCAGTGCTTGCACTACTCCTACCCATCGTTGCTGTCGCTGCCCCCGCCGCCGTCGTCGTCACCATTTCTCCAGACAACCTTCGTCCAGCATGTCCATGATGTGATTGCGAGTGGGAGTAAGAGCGTTGTTGCCGTTGCTGTTGTTGTTGTTGTTGTCCCCCATCCTCATGCGTACTCATACTCTCCAAAACACTCGGCGCAGCCGCACTCACGCCCGAATCCAATCGGGTCCTCACCGACACATTCCTCTTCCTTGCATATCCACGGTGATGCTGCTGCTGCTGTTGCTGTTGTTGCTGCGCCACATACTCTGCATACGCCGTCCGATCATATCCAGGATGCACATATCCTCCTCCACCATACCCGTACCCTCCAAACTCATTCACATCAGCAACCTCCTCCATTGGATATGGAACAGAAGACGCCATCGTCGGCCCATAGGAGTGAGGCTGCGGCTGGTGTGGCATCTCATCCAGGGGCACATTCATCTCCTCTGAAACGCCCCACGCATCCGCCAACATACTCGCATATTCCCAGCCCTCACACGCCCTCGTTCCCGCCAGTCGATGCACACTCATCATCGCCGCCCCCATCCCCTCCGTCTTCATACGCTCCCTCTCCAACGCACACCGCATCGTCCACTGCTCCCTCGACGCCCTCGCGGCCTCTGCAAACGCCTTGCCTACCCGCTCATAGCCCTCCCGATCGCGCTTCGCCACGGGCAAATGATGATACTCCCGGGCGAGCGTATGCGCTTTGGCGATCAAGAGATCATACGTACGTGTGTACGCTTTGAATTCCTCGTCGGGCGTGATCATCATTCCAGGTCCCCCTCCTCCTCCTCCTTGGAGTGGAGAGGGTTGGTGATGGATGGGCGTGATGGGTGCGCCTGCCATGCATATCGTCATGGGTGAAATGAGTGCGAGTGCGAGTGCGAGTGCGAGTGTGAATGCGAAACGTGAAACGTGAAAATGTGAATGTGAATGTTGAATGGGTGATAGACCCGTTTCGTCGGATCATCGTCGTCAAATAGGCGTCCACACATCAAACCATGGATAACACAGGGGGAACCGCAATCGTCATAAGGGAGTGGTGGTGGTGGTGAGAAATGAAATCAACAGCCAAGATCAAACACACACAGACGCGCGCGCGCGCGCAAACCACGGAGAGATCACCCAGGGGATCCCGATGGAAGAGTGAAAGAAGACAAAGGGGGAGAGGGGGGGAAGAGAAAGAAAGAAGAAGAAGAAGCGGAAAGAGAAAATTAATGAAGGATCAAAATCAGAAGTAGGATGGGAAAGGGATGCAATGGGAAAAGAGATGAACCGTGTGTGTGAGTGATGACGTCAAAGAGGCAAAAAGGAGAATGGAAGAGGATGTGTGAATGAAACATCGACCCGTCCCATACGTCGGGGATAAGTGTTCATCGCATGCATATTGGAGGGCGATAAGAATCCAATGATGTTAGGCACACCCCAAAGCGATGGAAATGGAAGTGAGCCGAAACCGCGTCGTCCCCCCCAAATCCCGACGAGTCGGTCAAGTGAGTGGCGGGAATTAATAGAGTGGCGTGAGATCCAAACAAACGTATAGGTGAGGTCGGTTGGTTGGTCGGTCGAAAGGGAGGCGCCGACCCAAAAAATAAGAGAGAGAGATAAGGGAACCAAGAAGCAGAAGAAGAGGAAACGAAACTCGTCAGTACAATGAAGAATCAATGATAAGAAAGAAGAAGGTGGGTGCGCACCTGCTGGTAGATTCGCGTACGAGGCTCTGGCCATGAGACCACCCCCGCCGCCGGCACCGGGGGTGCCCGTAGATGCATACTTGTTATGACCAAAATAGCCACTCCCATTTGGTTGATAGGGCTGCATCCAAATGGAGCGAACCGCTCCCGAGGGAGTCGTGGTGGGCGTGGTCGCAGTGGCGGCGTGATAGGAGCTTGCGCGGGGCTTCATCGATGCACTCGACAAATTGGCCAATTTGGGTGAATCATGTGGACCCCTTTTCCTTCTTCCCGTAGTCCCATTCGCAGCCCCAGCATTGTTGTTGTTGTTGGAGCTGATGGAGTTTAGAGTGTTCGTCGATCCCTTTTTGGAGAGGTCATGCTGTTGGGGGTGTACAAAGGGTTGGATGGGCGCTGCGAGCGAAGAGGAAGAGGAAGAGAGGGAAGAAGAGGAACCAGCACCCGCACCCGCGCCAGCAGCAACCGCGAACAATTTGGATCGGGGTCGTGGAGGGAGTAGTCTCTCCTCTCCCCCCATCTCTTCCACTATCGCATTCTCGCCGCTACTTCTATTAGCGTTCGGAATCACATTAGCAGTCTTGGCGAGACGGGAGCTAGGAACCGGATGGGTGTTGAAACGACGTGGGTTGGGAACCAATGCTGCACCTGCACTTGCACTTGCACTTGCACCACTATTGTTCACGAGCTTGTTTGGTCTTGCCGCTGCTGCTGCTGTTGTTGTGGTTGTCGTCGCCGCCTTTGAGGAGGAAGTACGAGGGGAGGCAGCGGCGTTGCTGCCGATCGCCTCCACATCTTTTTTCTTTTTGCCAAACGAAAAGAATCCCATCGCCTAGGAGATGAGGGTTGTAGTTGTTAGTAGCTAGAACCAATAAAGTTGTTCTATGTTATCGGAATGGGATTCAGCGTGCGTGCGCCGTCCGTCGAGAGTCGCAGTGGGTAGATGGTGGGTGGGTAGTGGTCCGATGGGAAAAGAGCATCAAGCCGAACGGGCGAGGCAGTTATATGTTAGTTATAGACGCTGCATCTCATTTCACTTTGTAATATAATAACTCGATAGCTCGTCCCTGAATGTCGCCTTTTCCTTGCTTTGTCCTCCTCGCGCCTCGCCTCGCCCGTTCTCTCGCTCTTTTGTTCTTTTTTCTGTTCGTCCATGACGTCGTCGCTCGCTCCGAATCCGAGGCGAGACCACGCGATAAGGCTGCGAAAAACGGAGAAGCCAAGAGAACGGGAGAATACACACTCATAGTTGATTTTACCCGTCGATTCGGCGAAAGGCCCCCATTACATCAGCGATGACATGCAACCCAGCACCCTCGAGACAGTTACGAAAGTCGAGGGAGCCACTTGCCTACTATGACTAGTGCAGTGGGTGGTGGAGTGGAGCCCTGATTATCGTTGTAGATCACTTGACCATATAAGTGGAGACTATTCGTGGACTAGTGAACAGATGATAGTGGACCGATAGCACTCACACTCGGTTGTGTTGTTTCATCCAGACAGAACGGCATCTGCACCTGCTGCCGAAAGTGTCCGTCGCCTTTTGGGCGGTTGCGTGGAGATCAAAGTGACGATAGCGAGATGCGAGATATGCGCATGGTGCCGTCGGCCATAACACCCAAATTGCCCCCCAATTACTCCCATTGTACAACCGTTGCCAATCAACCGCTGTTCTTCTTCCTTTTTCATAATAATAAGAATAATCAACAAATTCATAGCATGCACAAGTCCGACCGACCGGCCGCAAGAGTCGCTCTGACATTGGTACGTCCAAAATGTCCCCCCGATGCTGTCCGTCGTCTGAAACGACGGTCGCATCGCTACTCTACGTTACAGGTGCCGCGCCTCTCTCTCTCTCCCTTATCATATTCACTTTCCTTTTTCAGTCTGAGCCCCTTCTTGATCGCCCGTCAAACGCCATGCCATTCCAGCTTCCCCTAGGTTAGCTCCCACCGCACCTCTCACATAAAAAAAAAACGAACGATATCGATAAGAGAAATTTTTTTAAAAAAAATGCTAAATCCGTGCAGCCTGCCCTATCCCCTGGACCTGTTCCCTTGTTTTCTTATCTGCCCCCAATTCGTTTTAGTCGCTCATTGTCTGTTTCATTTCCGCCCGACATGCGCAGCCGGTGCGTTTCGCCCCCAATCTCCCGCTCGTCGTCCATGTCGCGTCGCTGTCATCATAAAATCCCTCAATATTTTTAGATTTATCCTTCAAACCTTCATCGATAAGAAAAAATATAGCGTATATACACACACGACAAGAGACATATAAGTAGAAAAAGTACAGATACTGTCAAATTGGTCATCGGGCGATCGACGTCGACCTCGTCGGTTCCGACACGGATGTAAGTGGACCATTTCCTACGACGAGTGGGCGGAGATGGAAAAAGTGCCACTAGACAGGGCGGACAAAAAAGGATGGAAAATGGAATGAAGTGGAACATTGGTGTGTCCATGTGTCTGTGGACACATCTGCGCGGGAGTGGCATCCTAAAACAGAAACGCAGATAAGACCCAACCGTAGCGAGTCGTCTAGAACGCCCCGACTGTCGATCCCCTGTCGACTCTCTAATACCATCGCCGCTCATCATCATAGTCCTCCTCTTCCTCCGAATCATCCCCGTCATCGTAAAACTCGTCGGATTCTACGCGTCACAAAGAATTTGTTAAAAATAAAAAATTTGAAGAGACGTCAGCATGTGCACGAAGAACGGAGAACGTCAAGAACGAAGAAAAAAGGAAGTCATGGACCGTGTGGACAATCCAATTGGGGTTAGAGAATTTGAAAACGTAGTAGTACACACCTTCTTCTTCACTATAATCATCTTCTTCGTCCGGATAGTCGTTCCGATAAAACCCTTCGTCTGCGGCATCACGAACCATCGTCCATCATCATCTTATCCACCTTACGTATGAGAGAACACCCACCATTCGAATCATCATCGATATCCAAATCCGAGTCGTCTTCCATCCCTCCATCCGAGTCGTCTTCGTCCTCTCTCATCTCCGGCGGCAAACCAATCCTATCGAAAATCGAAACGAGCGAGTGAGAAGCGCGCATATGAGAATCCACACCATGCAAAGCAAGCGTTGAGCAGAGAAGGGGTCACTTACAGAGTTCCATAGTTGCCCAAATTGTTCCAATCCGATGATGTAGGCTCGTGACTCCGCTTGAAATAGACATCGTACACGTATTCATCATCGTCCTCGTCCTCGTCTTCATCCTCCTTGACTGCGCTCTGATTCCGCTGATGATGATGCACCGTCTCGCCACCTTTCCTAGACACTTTCGTTGGCTTAACGTCCCGGGTGACATTGGTCGGAGCCAAGTCGTGCACTAGAGAAAAAAACAAAAGGAATACCAATGAATTAGCCATGATGACAATGACAATGACGATGTGGAAAACATACACTTCAGGTAGTCTTGCAACATTGGCAAAAACGCCGCAATCTCGTCCTCCTCCCTCTTCGTGGAATCCGAACTCGCGCCATCCCCTTCACTCGACCCATACGGCACCGCATCAAAATACAGCACATTCCCCTCTGCTGGCCCAGCTCTCGTCACACCAAAGGTCGGCGCGCCGCCCGCTGGATCTTCTCCTCCCGCCTTCGCCTTCCTCTTTCTCCCCTTTTCCTCCTCAACCCCAACTCCACCACCCGCCCCTGTTGCTGCTGTCGCTCGAGTGGCAGTATCTTCTTGTGCTCGCGTTCCTTTCACGATCGCAGCAGCAGCAGCTGTTGCAGATGGATCACCCTTTGCATCCACCGGCCCAATCGACGGTCGAGTCTGTAACACAGCCGTATACTTTCTCGTCGGTCTTCCAATACCAACCGCACCGGTACTGGTGAGGGGTGAATGAGAGTGGTCCCTCGGAGTAGGAGGGACGGGGGGAGGAGACATTGGCATCGGTCCTGGGCCTAAGGAAGACGACCCGGTCGTTGTTGTTATCGTCATCGATCCCGGTTGCGTCTTTTCGATCACGGGCGAATCCAACGCAACTTCGACGCCGGCAGCCGCCGCCAACGCCTTTTTACCCTCTTTCGACTTTGTGAGAACGCGCTCCTACATGACCCCCAAATAGAAAGTTTCAATGGCGTGTCAATATTGCGAATTAGATGGCCATTCAGAAAGGTGTAAAAGAAAGGGAGGGAGACGAAGGGCGGGTGGGGTTAGCGCGTTTATCAAGGGGGAGGGTAGAATAAGGGAGAATGAATGATTGACAAGACATGACTCACATTGAAATCTCTCCTCCACGCTTCATCGTCCCACTTCGCCTTCTCCACCGTCTCTGCCAACTGAAAGAATCCTCTGGCGGACGCGATCCTCTTCCGTTTACGAGCACGGACGCTCCCCGTCCGTTGTACATCCTTCTCCTCTGTTACCTGCCCTTCTCCCTCTTCTTCCTCCTCTTCTTCCCCTGATCTCCCACCGCGAGCGAGATCATGCTCCGAGGGGTATCTCGATCCCGTCTCTAGCACTGAGATGCAGATAAACATAAAAGGGGAGGAACAATGTAAGATACACTTCCACCAGAGAGATTCCCCGCGCGCAAAGGAGAGAGAGATGTGGGAAGATAACGTACAGAGTCCCTCCAAAGGCTCCTGGTTCCGCTTCCGTTTGAGCAACACGACTTGAGCAGACTGCGATGCGCCACTCCCTGTATTTCGCCCAGACACCTTGTTCACACTTGTCGTACTCGCGCCGGCACTAACACCACCCAAAGCCCGTCGTCGGTTCGGTCTCTTGACATCCAGAAATCTACCCGTCGTCGCTGCATGCACCAATCTACCACCCTTCCCTTCATCCTCTGCGTTCGAAACGATCGGTGTAGATGGCGTTGTTGTTGTCGTCACAGGACTCGCGGCATTCGAGTCATGTACGCGCGTTTGTTGTTGTTGTACTGGTTGTAGTCGTGGTTGGGAAGAAGTGGAAGAAGTAGAGGATGTTGTTGGCTGACGTCGGAAACCACCCGCGTTGGAGAGCGTTCGTTGGGGCGATACCGCTCGATCCGTAGGCATCCGAATCGGAATCCCAAGAGAGGTTGAGCCAGATTGTGTAGTACTAGAAGCCATCTCCCGTCTTCCTCTTGTTCGTTCGCTCCGTCAACTAGTTGAGATGTGGCTCGGGTGCGTGTTCGGTGTGTACGTGCGTGTTGGTGGATTATAGAAGATATTAGATGCGAGTCTGTGTATATATTTTGTGTATGATCTGTCTCGACTGAGATACTGGACCGAACGGGAGGAAATGGCCAGGTCCAACCCAGCCCATTATTGCATTGCAGCCGCACTATGGAGCCAGGCCGCCGCGAGCAAGCAAAACAAGACATTTAGTGTAGTTCAAAAGCAGCACATAGGCATCCAATCTTGTCCTCCCTAATACTGCTCGTTACATGATCACTGATGGACTCATTACTTAGATTTTACGCATCGTAAAGAGCTTGGAAACGAAAAGTCCAATTAATCCTATCTAGCAGAAGAAAGCGAGGATGCATACGGCTTGGAAGAGTAGAACCATGCGTGCATAACTTTATGAGTGCATAAGTAATTAGCGAGGATAAGGGAGAGGGTATAGTATACAACCAATAATTCAGAGATACAAAAGCAACCATGGACGCTCCCGAAGCAGAGCCTGCCGAAAGCGTAATCCCGAGGAGGTGCATCTAGCGTAGCGGCGTGTCTTCAATTGAGGATCTGTTACAAGCACCCAACAAAGGCAAGACGAGGAATCGAATCAGTACTTTGGAAGAAACAGACCCTCGTATCACCAAGGCAAGAGCCATGGTGCAATTCGAATCAGGATCCTCACCGCTAGAAGCACAATGCTCACGACCACGATGAGGATGATCATGAGACACGCCGCTCTCCTCCCTGCTTTCCGTTGATAGTCTGCCGCAGTGACCAGCTCACGATCCGCTTCTCGTGTATTCGATTCGACGGAAGAGATGTTAGACTCGATGTTATCTGCAGTTGTGTCCCACGTGAGAACAAGGACCGGGTGGCGCAAAACCCAAACCACGTACCTATCATTGTGCCCTGTTCTGTAACGAGAGTGCCCAACTGTCCAAATATTTCGTTGAGCTCCAAAATTCCAGTCTCAATATTTCGAATCTCTCGCTCTCTCTCGGCGATCAACGACTCCTGATACGCGAGTTCATGAGGAGATAGTTGCCTGTAAAGGAATCTAAATCAGTACAGGGAGTCAGACGATAATCGAGAATACCGACTGTATTTGCACCTGCGTTTGTTGCAACGCTGGGCTCGTAGCCTCTGCACCGTCTTTCGATCCTCCTCCACCAGCCGCTTCTTCTGCGGTCTGTTTGACCACTTCGACAACCGTCCGTTGCCTCTCCGCGCTCAGTTTCTGCGCGTTTTGGAAAGCGGCCAGAGAGAGCTGGAAATCATGCGACGTCTTCTTCAACAACGACTGTTGATGAGGTAACCCAGCCTGGAGGACCGCAAGTTGCTTGAGATCTTCAGTTCCTCGCTTGATCATATCACGCGTTGTTTCCGTGAGGTCGTGCCTATCCCAGAAACACAATGTTAGCGTCTTGTTCACCGAGCAACTCGAGGAGGCGCAAATTCCGCATTCAACAAAAATAAATAGAAATATAGTCATGGCCACGATCGAGTCATTTACTTACAGACTCTTCCGAATGCCGCCAGTGTCTCGCGAGGTACCCAACTGGTCTACAAGCTTCAGAATCCCTTGAACGTTGGCATTAATCTTGAAAACATTGAGAGCCAAGGAAGACTGGAGATTGAGGAACTGAGTGTCCTTTGGTGATTGGGGCGCTCTTGCGGCAGTCAAGCGCGTGCCGCTTGAAGCAGCGCCTACGCCTCGTTCCAAGTCGTTGAAAGACTACAGACACTTCATCAGCATCACTCCGACTTCAGTCGACCGAGTTCAGGTAGTCGTCGTATTGCATACCATTTGGGTCTTGGGTGTCGAGGCAGAGTCCACGTTTGGAAGACGTCACCCCCACTTGGCCAATCAATCTAAACATCCCAATAGAAAGGACTATATCACGAAAATAAGTTTTTTCTATGAATAATTCGGACATGTTGATTTCTTAGCTCCTAGCTGAGAGAGAAGAAAACACATGATAATCAGCCTCCACAAAAGTGATATAAAGATACACTGGGCAAGAGTCAAGAGAATATAAATTAGTGAACAAGAGACATAGAACGATTCCTCAATGCGTCAAAGCGTCCAGACGGCCCGGGGGATGGAGGATCTAGCGCCCTTTGCGAACTCGCGAAACTTTCTCCATTAATTAGGGATGGAAACGATTCACCCGATCCATCACCACGTGAGAACTCTGGTCCAGGCGATAGGGTAGGCCGTTCCAGGAGGGCCTTCATCCTGGCGAGGGACCTCGGGGATGGCTGCGGTGATGGACTCGAGCGAGAGGAAGCAGTTGAATCCGTCTCGCTTGAGATGGATATACTATGCATGGGAATCGGTGGCGAACTCGTCCGGTATCCTTCCGAAATTCGAGCAAATTTGGAAGAGGAAAAGGAGGGCGGGAGGGGCAAACCAGAATCTTCGCTCCTTGCACGTCGTTGGATATAATCACGTTTCCAATCGTCTATCGTTTGGTGTATTTGGCGAGGACTGAAGGTTGGTTGGGAAGGATCGACGGCGGTGGTTCCGGAATGCGAGGGCGGTTTCGTCGCCTCCCGATCACCAAAGAGAGCATCCTCTCGTTCCTTTTCATATGCTGCTCTTCCAGCAAGGACACCTTCTCTCCATATCCGTGCCAGGAGAGGATGCCGTTTCAGATTCTTCTCAATTACCACTTCTTCAACCTCTTTACTCAGCTTCCTCATCACTCCGTCGTTGAGTTCAAGCCCTCCAAGACCAGCTATTGGGGCCGATGGTCCTGATGTTGGCGTACGAGAACTGGGTTCTATCCCCGGGCTTGTTTGACCACGTTTCCCGCTTCTCGGTGTGATACTTGGATCCACCTCCACAGCAGCAGCCCCAATGGCTACAGGTTCGTCGATGTCTCCGTGGACTGCTTTGAGCTCGCGGTGTATCATTCTGCTGATTTCGCGATCGATTTGAGCGGCAATTTCGGTAACTTGCTTCACTACCATATACAAGGCGTTTCGCTCTTGTTCCCACTCTCCTGCTGTTGGACCAAGCCCCGTGAAAGAAGGGAGAATTGCTGGTCCAATACGTGTAATGGCAAAAGATGTGTAGATGAAGACCTGATGAAGAAAGCCAATATGTTGATACGCAACACGTGAGGGGAATAGGTAGCGCAGCAATGCTATCTCTGGTGAAAGTATCAACAGTAGCTCAAGTGCCGCGACGGTGAAGAAGAGGTTGTATCTCCACTAAAAGAGGAATTGAGTCTACCATTCTTCGAAGGCTGCCCTACTCACAAATGCACCGAAACCACTTTGTCCAAAGATCGCATATAGGATCATCGCAACAGCAGTGACGATATAAAAGCCACAGCTTGCCATCAAGCCTCGCTCGATGTAATCTCCGACAGTGGTGCATTCAGATGTCCAGCTCAGGACATCTGGCCCGAATCGATCATATGCGAATCTTTTCGTGCTATCTCTCAGTGTATCAAACGCGTTTCTCGCTTCTATAAATCTCGCCTCGCCGCTCGGCCCGACCTTATCAGGATGATTGAACCTTGCAAATGCTCTGAATGCCGCTTTCAGGGTTCCCTCGTCTACTTCTGGTGATACGCCAAGGCTTTGATAGAAGTTTGGCGGCGCTTGCAGATAAGCTTGAACAGAGGTATAGATGAGATAAAGAAGAATGACAACTGAGAATGATATTCTCTGCTGTAATCTAAATGCTGGGGTATTGGGGGGAGGGGGATAAGACGTTTTGATGCCGAGCCGCGGGGGTAAGGCAACTTGAAGCCGGTGGTAGGTCTGTAGCAGCAACTTTGCTCCAAA
>WSTO01000593.1:0-11274 GCA_019627685.1 Serendipita sp. 399 | reverse complement strand
CTGGATCCAGTGGAGGAAAGCTCGAGTTTAATGGTCTAACGTACGTCTTATGCTCTAGATAGATAAATCATATAATTGACGGAGGGCTATAGATACACAGGACGAGGGGCGTTTGGCACTCCGGAAAAGCCAAATCCTGGTCCGTCTCCTGCGATCATCGGAGGGTCCGTGGGTGGCGCCTTGGGTGCCATTGCGATCATTGGTGGTGGAATTGCCTACTTTTTGTATCGAAAGCGACGGGGACAACCAGGTGAAACCGCCACCAACGTCCACAATGAGGTTACAACGGCAGGCGCAGCAGGAGCAGGAGCGGGAGCTACGACAATATCACAAAGCACGGGGAGTCCAGTGAACCAGCAGACTATGTCGCCCTATGTCGTCCCCACAGGGATGTCCTCTCTTCAGTCTCTCCCATCTCAAGTTCAACCATTTGGCTACTCACAAGCCCAACACCCATACTCCCAACAACCAATGGCTCAATATGGCTATCAGCAGTATGGCGGACAGGGAAGCACCAGTTATGGTGCTCCGGCTGCTCCGTTCCCAGGTTGGGTCCAACGAGCGTCTCAAGCGACGGATTCCGGCTCTCCACCTTTCCGTCCTGCTGATTCGGCATCGACGACATCCGCTACACATTCCCAAGTGCAAATGCCGTATGGTGGCACGGCGAATCCGGTCAACCCAGCAAGTAACCCCACATATCAACCGAATCTGTTTTATGGAACACATTACGCACCTAATCAACAAGGATATTCGGGATACTAAGCAATCTGCGAGAGAATAGAAGTTGTATTTATGGATCGTCAGTATATACCGTCTTGTATTCCCTAACGAATCGAGTGCAAGCATCAGTGCGAGGCGTACAGTCTCATCTTATCATCGTCTTAGGCACGCGCGTGTACATGTGACATGTCGCATAGGGTAAAGATACTAAAAGCATACATAACGAAGCCATGAGCCATTAATCGCATATCCATCCTAATTGCTTTTCAACGCAACAAAGCCATAGTGTATTAAAGGCTTAGTTGGCGCCACGCTCGCCACGGAGACGGCGAGCAAGCTGAAGGTCTTTGGGTTGGCTGGAGAGACGAGTCATCAATATCAAGCGTCGGTAGAGACTAAGGAAATGAGCATACATGGTGACACGCTTAGCGTGGATGGCAGCCAAGTTGGTGTCTTCGAAGAGGGAGACGAGGTAAGCTGGAGGGGACCGACGTGGTCAGACGTGGTCAATAAATCGGGTGATCTCGAGCATTCATACCTTCAGCGGCCTCTTGGAGAGCGAGGACGGCAGACGATTGGAAGCGAAGATCGGTCTGGAAGGGCGATTGTCAGGAGTGCGAACATACAGATGAGGTGGAGACGGCGACGACAAACCTTGTAGTCCTGAGCAATCTCACGAACGAGACGTTGGAAAGGAAGCTTGCGGATGAGCAATTCGGTCGACTTCTGGTAACGACGAATTTCACGGAGGGCGACCGTTCCGGGCCTGAAGCGATGGGGCTTCTTGACACCGGCGGTGACTGGCATAGCAGTCTTGCGGGCAGCCTTTGTAGCAAGTTGCTTGCGGGGGGCCTTGCCACCAGTGGACTTGCGGGCGGTTTGCTATTGGAGGGGGGAGGCAGGTAGGGATTTTTGGGAAGGATGGAAGGTGGCAGGTTGTGTCGGTGACCATAAATGGAAAGAGCGACGCCGACGTTGACGACGATGGAGGGAAAATGAAGAGAAAAAAAATTCCATCAAAGGGAAAGGGAATGAAAAGCGAGAGAGTAAGGGAAAAGGAGGGGGAAATCGTCAGTGTCAGGCAAGGATGACTAAAAGCGGCAAAGGCGCCATTCGCGGGAGGGGCGGTTGATGATGGCGGGCATGTTGAGCACGTTGATGCGCCGATAGCGCAGAGGAGAATGAGGAGACGAGGAGTGAGAGGAGGTTGAAGTAGTTTACGGACCTTTGTGCGAGCCATTTTCTAACGAAAATTCAGGAAAACGGGTTTGGGCAGTAAAAGTGGGTTGTGGTGGGGACCAAAGTGCGCTGGGTTGCAAAGGACTGGGCTTTTCCTAGAAATTGGTCGACCCAGAGCTCCGCTTCTTGCTTTGTCCGTTGCTGTGCCTTGACAGCGGCCGCCGCCCAAGCCGGCTCATGTTTGCTTACATAATACTGGAACCTTTGGCCACCTTCATCCTCTTCGACTCGTCAAGAACACGCTCAAGCAAGCTGCAGTATGCACCAATCAAGCAATAATCATCAAAGATCAATATTATCTCTCACGTGATCTCATTCGCTTTGTCCAGCGAAGCCTCGAAATCTCATTGTGGAACCGGCAACCGGGAAGATATCTACACCGTCTCTGGCGTTAACAAATGCCTGTATAGGAGGCTATAGCATTCACCAGACGCGATCTACATGAGAGAGTGTCACGTTCTGTGCGTTGGGTCCAACCACAAAGGGGTCATCATTTGAACCCAGACGACTATCATCATCTACATTTCGTCCCTCCCGCCTCAAGCACTTCCCCCGCCTCCACCACAGCGCTCATTTATATCTCATTTATCCCATCGTTATACCCTTAATATGTTCACTCCTGAGCATAGAAATATTCTGAACCGTGCTATAACAGAGCTCGAGACCAAAGTCGCAAAGGCGCGAGCACGCGAGGCACAGATAGACCAACATATCAATCAGCGGAAAGGTCAACTTGGAGATATCGAACGATTCCGGTTGGCCACTAGACGAATCGTCATTACCGCTAAGAGGGAAGCAGCGGAAAATGCGCTCGCAAAGCTGTACTCCCACCTAGCCCCAATACGGACCCTGCCTACCGAAATACTCGCAGAAATATTCCAATTGGCAGCTGCCGAAGAGGAAGCAATCTCGAAGGAGGTCCATGGCCAACCACTCCGTTTAGAGTGAGTATCGTGTACAATCTTCCTTTCGATTGGTGCCCCATTGTAACAATTTTCCGTTAGCTTTCATTGGAACAATTTCAACGAGCATAGACTCATTCCAAGGGGGTTACTCGTTCAAGAAAAGCTCTCGCACGTCTGTTCGTACTGGCGAGACGTGGCATTGTCAATTCCGACCCTATGGCATAAACTTACCTTCTCGGTCTTCACCAGCGACCCCGACGAACCCCTCATCGAGGAGAATACAGGAACGATACAGCGAATGGGGTTATGGCTCGAACGAACGAAGCAGGCTCCATTGCACATCACCATTTTCTCAGAAAGAGTACCGCTCCTCGAGCTATGGAGGTGGCTTCTTCCCGAGGCGCCGCGTATTCGCGTCCTCAGGATCTACGATCAAGATGCTACCAAGCTCAGCCAAGTGCTGGGTACTCTGCCAACAATGCCCCTCCTTGAATGTCTCGAGCTCAGTTCAGACACACAAAGCGAACGTGGGCAACGATACTTGGCCAATTCCTTGCCCAGACTCTTAGACAGAGGTGCTCCAAAATTGCGAGAGTTGTTTGTCGAAAAGCTATCGCTTCCATGGCCGCACGTCCCTTGGTCCAACATCACTCGACTCGTAATCATGAGTCGCTATACGATTTTGCGACTGTCTTTTGCGAAACTTTCTATGGTACTAGAAGCGGTCGCACCTAGACTACGCTATTTCGCGTACCAAAATCACACAAAGCCCATCGAAGCGGAGGATCTCGGTTCGATTGGGAAGGCAGTCGAATTCTCGCACCTGAACACTTTGGAAGTCAATGTATCGGATACCAGAGTGCTCCTACAATGGTTATCTAGACATTGCTTCCCAGTTCTTCGACGATGTTACCTCGATATCGAGACATCGACTGGTCTCGAGTTTCAGAACATCACAAAGGCGGTGGTCTTTGGGACCAAAAAATCGCCACAGCGGACGATGATGACCAACGGCAACGACAACGGCACCGACGAGAAGCTACAACAGCCCGAAGCTCAACCCGCACCAAATAGAGGAACGGGTGGAGAAAAGGAAAGACCTCGAATCACTTTCCAACGATGTCGCGAACTGACGATGGGACCCTGTGGGAACGCCCAACACGGGATCGGTCGCTTCATCTCCCTCTGTTTCCCGTCTTTACAAACCTTTCATTCCCACACGGAGGGCTCTCCGTTCCAGCTTGAAGAAATATTCGATGCTTTTCAAGTCTCTTGTCCGAAATTGGTCGAAGTCTCTGGTCATCATGCCGATTTCGCCACCGTGCATCGATTGATCAATGCGAGGAGGCTGAACCCGGAAATGACCGCGCTCACCAAAGTGTCGTTGGAGACGATCATGATCGGCCCCTGGACGCGCTCGGAAGTGGAGAAGGTGCGAGAGAAAGTCGAATTGGTGATTGAGGATGGTCGGGAACCGAAACCGACGACGTTTGAGTCGGGGATCTCGTGGAAATCGATTTATTCGGGGAGTGCGTGGAGTGGTAGTGGTGCTGGTGCTGGTTCGATGCGAGAGAGGGATACAGATGATGAAGATAGCGAGGAGGAGAGGAGAAGACGGAAAAGACGGTTGGATGCCGCTTGGCCTCCTAGAAATGGATTTGGTCAGAGTCCAGCTCTACCAGTTTTCTCTGGGGTTTTCTTCCAAGCTAGCAACAGCAGCAACAACCATAACAACAAAAGCAGTGGCAACATGGATCTGGACAAATAATTACGCGGTAACGGAGATATCAGCTGTGATGTCAGGACCGCCTTTCACGCCTCTCCTCTCCTCCCATTTTCATCCCATTTCCCTTCTTCCCTCGGCCCCCGCCCAACATATCCCCCGACTCCAATCGCGACTGAGCCCGCGCCATTTCGATAAGCCAACTCCAACTAAACAACTCCCATAACCACAGTTGGTAGAATTTCACGTCCTCTCCTACCTGCAATGGAAAGACCTGCGAACGGTACTGACTCTATTCACGCTTGGGGTATCAACATAGTCGATAAAGATGTAGGCAATTAGGAATACATCACCTGCCGATAAGACACGTCGAGGTGACTAATGCGGCTGAATAATTGACGGCCAGCTTCTTCTGCTCGGCTAGGAAACGTCCAGGACACAAACTGAGATTCTGTTGAAGAGCAAGGTCTCATACTGTCTCCCATGATGCTGATATCGGGAGGAATTTCCGCCTCGGGATCGCGAAGACTCACAGAGTGGCGAATGGCGAGTGGCAACTTTAACTTGATCTCCCCCTTGCCAGCCAGCATGTTGTACACGCTTACGTGCGTCATCATTGGCGAGGACGAAACGTTTTCGGTCGATCTCGACGAGACTCAGCTAGTGGACCACCTGAAAAACACCATCAAAGCGAAGCGGTCAGACGTGGTCGCCGTGACCGTCCCTGCCGCAGCGCTCCAGTTATACCAAACCAAAATCTCCTTGTTCGACGGGCCCAATATCCGCGAGTTTATCGATGACGTGCAAGAGCAATCCAAGAATTTGGGCAGTCTGAAGAAGCTCGCTGGAGGGGGAACGCTACAGAGGTACTTCCCCCAAGAAGAGGACCGTCCTAAGGAGACGATACACGTTCTCGTGCGGCTCCCCGAAGGTGAGTCGAACGATTCCGGTGATCCTTCGTGTCGTCCCTATGCCTCCCATGTTCGTCACTGCATTGTACCCTCCGACGGCATAATGTATGCGTTTGTTGGAGGCTGGCGGCTCATCGACGTTACTTCGCATTTTTCATGTTCACCGCAACAAATTCCCCTCGTTTTACCCTCGGAATCGTTCAAACTCTGTCAAATTTCAACTGCTGACATGGGCCCTACGTTTCTTGCTCACGATCCTCACACCCTCTCTCTTCGCTTGCCCGCTACGGTCAACACCTTCGATCTCATTTGTTACGGCTGACCCTACCAATTTCTTGTTTTGTGGGCGATGATGACTTCCTTTCCAACCCACCGGCGCACCCACTATTCCCTGACTCCTTCGCCGTTATTCCCAAACCAATTTGTAATCTCTGCTCGCAAACACGCTGTCCCTCAATTCTCATCCGCAAATATCCTACTGGATCCGACTCTGCTATTGCCGACGTCCGTGTTCCAATGACAAACAAATCCGCTATTGCTTCCCCAACAGACGAGGGTGAGCAAGCCTTGTCTGCTTTACGTCTCCGCATTGGTACGCTGACGAAAGGCCATTACTTTACGTATATCCCTTTTGAACCTTTTCTAACTTAACCTATCTCGTAGACGAGCGGCCCCGGAAGCGGCGTCGTACTAAACCAAGACTCTCAGATAAACCAAACAAGATATCAGGTAGGTAGACATCTTATGCCCCTATCAAGCACGACGTTGATTGTCACCCGCAGAACAAACCGATCCCCGCCAACACACAGTCAATGTTCTGTACGAGCTCGTGAATAAATTGCATGCTGTCCAAGTAACTCATTTTTACTTCCACATTCAGTATTCTGATGAAGCATAGGTGACCGGTACACCAGGCAGTGGCAAAACTACCCTTCTGAATCTTTTGCATCATGCCATCCTCGAGAGGCGTCCTACGGCCAGGGTTTTCGTCATCAATGGGTGGCTCAAGGGTGACGAAGCATCCGTTGAGTACCGTTGGCTCAAAAGGATTGATGAATGGGATGGATACCGCGAAAGTGACTACTACCTGATTGACGAGGGCCAGACTTCATACTGGGATCAAGACTTGTGGAAAGATTTCAAAGATGCGTTTCAAAATCAGAGTTTCGCCGATAGACCACACGTCGTACTTTTCTGCAGTTACAACGAAGAGCTACGAGTACTTCATGGATACATTCCGCTGGAATTTGGCGATGGAAAGCTAGCCTTGGCACGCCGCACGCAACCGCCCGACAGTATGCAAGATAGAACGCCAGTTGGCCTCCTATTAGACTGGGATGAATACCTTGGCGTTTTGAACCGTTTCGAGGAGAAAAGGTTTCTTCTGGATGACGACTTGAAAAAATTCATCTTTGACTTTACTGCTGGACATGTGGGTGCTGTAAAGGCAATGTTTCGTTACATGGTCAAAACTGTGAGAGGTCATGATATCTTATCACATGCTACTATTAACAATTTTCTAGGCAGAACCCGACATGTCGACGGGAAGAACCGTTTCGCTTGCAGAATTTCAGAGTAGAGACCTTACATCTGCAAAATTAAGTGAGCATCTCAGCCAAGACTCTACCGTGGCCCGATCACTTTCCAGAGACCCTCGTTGGTTTCCTGTGATGAAGCGACTTCTCGTTGATGGCCCAATAAGCCACTATGACGACCAGTACAAGAGCTTATGCGCGGATGCCCACAAATTCGGACTTATTGAGTTTATGGACCAATCTTACGACTTTCCATCACCACTTCACCGCCAGATTTGGTCATGGTTACTAACATGTTCGGACCAATCCAATTTCTCAGGCGACCTGTTTGCTCTGATACAGGCTATTGTCGCCAGATTTCGACTCAACAAGCTTTCGAGAAGTGATCGACGTGTCGAGCCGGATGAAAGGACTCCTCCAGAGGCCCAGTACTTGAACGAATGGTATCGGTCGCTTCACGAGATAATGATGGGGAATGCTGTGATCTCGCCTGAGTACGCTACGGCACCAGGCAAAAGAGCTGGACGAGTTGATTTCTTCATCCCTTCAAAGAAGTGGGGGATCGAAATAATTCGAGACGGGAGCAAGCTACGGGAACACAGCGACCGGTTTCTGACTGGTGCATACAGCGCCCTGGTGCATTCTGGAGATATTGTTGATTACGCTCTACTCGATTTTCGCCACACTGTGCCAACAGTACCCACTCCAGGTTTGGATACTTCAACTTGCGGCATCTAATCTTTTTGCTAATTGCTTATGAAGATATCCCAAAAATATTTTATGTGGTATTCAACGAAGAAAACGATCATGCATGGATCTATAACAATGTTCTGACTTTACGGTGGTACGGCCATTTGGCACAAAACACCCTCGAGAAGTGAGGTCGCATCTGAATATAGTTGATGTGGTATACCGTAGTAAATAATGCGATAGTATTTGTGGCCTAGTGATAAATATCTCAGTCGTTTCTGTCTTCCACTCAAATGGAGCGTTGATTTCATTCCCGATAAGTCTGCCGCTGCCAGTCAGCTTCCTGGAGATTTCTTTCGAACAGGCGGTCAAACGGCCATCTGCGGAATTGCTATAACCCTATCAAGGTCCTAATAACGAGTACCCATGCATCATCTCTTCGAGGCCTTCTCCTTCTTTTGAACTCTTTTTCAGTCCGCGCTCGTGTAGGCGCAAAACCCGGTGGTCGCTAGAGCTCGTAGAGGGTCTGGAACCGAAAGTCCCTGTCGTTCCCTCACCTCAATCATCTCCTCCCATTCCCATAGCCACTCCCTCCGTTCATTGAGCTGGTCTACTTGCAGATCACATTTCCATGGTTTATTCCACGTATAATGCACGATCCGTACATCGTGCTTGAGCGCCGTCCAGATATCCGGGAAGCCTCGTTTTAAATCCAACTGTGCACGGATGAGAAGAAAAAAAACCAAACGCAAGAGTAGGTGAACGGTTTAAAGGGTAGCGTACCTGTCCGTTGAAGATGTACGGGTAAAAGGTCATGTCGCGTAACCAATACGCTGTCCAGACTGGGATTACCAACCTACACGCGACAAGGAAAGTTTACTCACCATTCAAAAGAGCTTGTTCCGCAAACCAATGCTCATACTCTATAAACGGTGCAGCTTCTAGCATGTGCGCCAATAACCGTCGATTTGGTTTCAGAAGTAGCGTCCCCGCATTGATAGTAGAGAGCCATACAGTATCTGGGAGAGCGACAATGAATGAGTCAGCACTCAGGTAGAAGGACGGATTTTTGCACGCCATACATACCAGTACCGATTCGAATATCTCTACACGCCGCAAACGGGGCCGGAAAAGACCAAATCTCGGGGAACGATTTGACGACGAGCGCATCTGCGTCGATATAGAATATCTGATCGTATTCCTCTAACCTATGAGAATGAGAAAAAGTGTCACATGGAGTTATCACTACGGTGCTTTTTTTTTAATTGTCTGAACGTACTCGAAGAGTTGTAGTTTCGTATACTGGTCTTTATATTCTGGACCGGATTCTTTCCCTTCTGGAACCGAGATCCTGTCCACCGCGACGGTTTCCCAACCGACACTTCGAAGTAATTGCAACGACTCGTCGGAGAGACGACCGGGGATATGCAATAGAAGCATATGTCGCGCTATATCCGGGTGTCTACGCGACAAAACAAAAAAACCTGGAATCAATGGGAGCAAGTAAAAACGAATGGGGAAGCGTTTCTTACAGCATGCCATGTTTGCGAAGAGAGTATCCTAGAAGGAGGGCGCCGGGGAGATAGCTCTCATCGTATAGCGTCGTCGCGTACGCTCGTTTCGAGGAGTCATGACACGGCGCGAACGGGTGCGCGTAGAACGCAAGTGGCGAGGTCACGATCCCCTTCTGAAGTCTTGGCCCGTCTGGTGTCTGGTCTGCTATTGCGTCTCTGGTCCGATTTACCGCCTCTTGTACCTCCATTACAATCCCCGAATCACGAAAGTGGCATTCTAGGCTGTGAGATGTAGGATCTTTTTGCAGTGGTGGCGTGACGGCTACATGCCGCCTCCTCCACGAAATTCGCTCCAAGATCAGATCCAGGCATCCATAGAACCGAGGGACCGAATGTATATATCTTACCCTGGTATGGAAGTATAAATCAAGAGCAGGAGGGTACCCACAAACGCGACTGTCGCAATGTACTGAAGTCGTAGTGGGGGTGCGGATCCGCCAATCGCCTTGGAGAGCATAGTAGTGGGTCAAAGGGGGAATTATGGAGGTACAAGTGCCAATGGAATATGTAGGTGACTGTAGAGCAGGGGCATTCTTTGGTGTCGGGAGGGCAAGGGAGGTTTGAACGGCTGTAGTAGTTCTCGATCCCGTTCTCCATCTGTCAAGAATAATATATATCTCTCCGACGAATTTTTCGGTGTGTTATCTCACGGGTGAATACGCCCGTTTGAGGCACCCAGAGACCGCCGAGAGTCGGAGGGCGGGGAGCCACTAGCTACCACCGTGACGATCCACAGGTTCTAGTAAAAATGGTGGTGAATTGGGATGAACTATTGGAGTTGTCAGAGTGATGTCCCGCTGTTGTCGAAGACTGACAAGGACCCACGCTGCTGCCCAAGGCGATTCGCCTATAGAGGAGAGAGGAGAAGAGACGACGTATCCTTCGAGTATATGCAGTCTATGATCTCAGTCGGTAATCACGAGGATCTTGATAGTCTGCGGTATCGTGGGTTAATCGGTATTCAGTTTTCAGCTGTGGACCCATCTCCGTGGGTTATCAAGTCTGATAGGTTATAATTCAAGATTACGGAATGTTGAAATGAGTGTTAGGACGGTACTCATGACCAGCGCCTGTGCGTTGTCTGCCAGAGAATGAAGAGGATGAGTCGCGTCAAGAGGACCGCTCGTGTTGGGCAAAAGGGTAGATCATACTGAATTTGACTATCAATTCCCTTCTCAGTAAAGCCATGGATTACGATATCATGATCCCATTCGAACACTCGGACGAGCCTGCTGCTCTGCTGGTCACGTCGGGGTTCAAGAGAGGAGTTGGGCATTGAGCGCTTGCCGTGGTGAGCGTCAGGTCTATCGGCACCGCATCGGAGTTTGGCCAACTCCTTCGAGTCCAAACGAAGATTCCTACCAGGAATTTGTTCTCAGAATAGTCATATTTCTACTATATATGCCATATGCATATTCAGCCATACTCGGGACACAGAGAGTGAGAATGAGAGTGAGAGTAAGAGAGACTGTATGTGTGGCACAGCAAGTCCAATTTTACGGAGTTCGCTCAGATCATTATCCGCTTGCGCGCTAAGTCAGGAGGATGCCGTATGCATGCATGCATGGTCGAGGTCTAGGCCAGACTCGTCCGGGCTTATTCTAATGCGCTGCGAGAAACTGAGATAGCAAGAGAACTCGCACGCACACTATAGCCCAGGATCGCTTACGCTTTTCGACGCGGAGAGAATCGTCCGCTTCGTCTATACTTTTTTAGGTAGGATCCCACCCTTGATCATAATGTGCGTCCACTCGACCTCCGTTCACTCACTCACTCACAGCTTTCTCTTCCCTGTCCTCCCTATGATCTTTTGCTCTCTTGTTCGCCTCCGCGCACGCATCGACGACGCGGTGCTGAGCAAGGCATTAATCATAATAAGACTATGATGTGGTAATCATTAGGACCCGTGTCGAGCCATGTCGTCGCCTACTGCACATACATACGTCCGCGCACACTAAGCGTAGTGTACCGCCT
>WSTO01000592.1:0-11278 GCA_019627685.1 Serendipita sp. 399 | reverse complement strand
TCTTTTTCTATCACGGTATTGGAATGACTACCCAATTCAGCTGAGTCCGATTCCGAGGTAGACCTTTGTAAGCCTCCATGAGCCGTTTGTGCATGGAGCGTTCCGATTCTTGACCTTTAGCTCTCTCTCACACACGGGTGTCGACGACAGGCGCGTGCATGTACACATAATCCCGTCTGGTTGTTTCGCGTACGAACTTTATTTCTGTCTCTCTTCGCTCGGCAGGTTGACTCGCTCACCATTGTGCCTAAACGAGTTTCAGAGCTAATGGTAACAAATAATATGCGAGCGAACGGTATAATTGTAGAAAGTATCCCCAGTTATATCATGAGTTAAATGCGTTCCCACGTATCGATATTCGAAGATATGCCTCGTAGAGGTCTGGTCAAAGTTCGCCGCGGAGTTTTCTATGGGAGCTCATCTTGGACTGAACCTTGACACCTGATTTTGTCGTCGACGCCTCACCAGCTCGTCAAGCAGCTTTCGTTCAACGTTTTACCTCACTCAAGTTGTCATCACGACATCATCGATGGGGGAGGGGAAGGAATACCAGTCCACGCCGCTTTCGGCGGCATTATACTCTATGTTATTGTGCACGATGGGAGAGATTGCATATCTAGTAATACAGAGAGGCCAAAAAAGACAGAAAATAAAATCGAGATACCGCCTCGTCGCAGAATAAAGGAGCCGCCATCATCCCAGCTTAGGGGTTTGCGCGTCGCATTAGATATCACCATGGTCGTCGTCCTCTTCATCTTCCTCCTTGTTCTTCTCCTTCTATGACAGCAGTCCTTTACTCCGTAGATGCTGTTCTCGCAGATGCCGTCTCACATTGTCCTTCGTCCTCAACACCGTGCCACAAATTGTTTTCCGATACGTGAACCTCCCACTCACATTTCGTTTAAAATCTGCCCTATAGACGAGAGCAAACGCCGGACCAGGAGTCGCCTCCTCGGAGCTACTTGCGGCGCCGACCAGACATGGCTGTTGATCTTCTGGTAGCGCTGCACAAGCGAATAGCTCAAGAGCTCGACTCGTCGGCAGGGCTTGGAGATGGCAGTGGTGACGAAGCGAGCATCGAAGGCGTGACAAAGAATGGCGGGCGAACCTCATCGATCCAACTTTGGAGTTGGTACGAGTGCTCTATTCCGAGGGCAGTAGCCAAGGCTTGCCGTCCCTCGACATCGAGCTCCCCGCCGTATAGACGCAGCTCATCCATCCCTATGGGAGCCATGGAGACTGCGTGCCAGAGGCTCCATGAGTCCGCCATTTGGTCACAAGCCTCCTGTAGCAGCTTTGGGCTGCTTTTAGCGTCCTTGACGAGGGTGACGTAGGCAGAAAATGCCCCACATGCGAAGAGAAAGTAGTCCTCTAGGTGATGGAGATGAGTAAACAGTTTTTGGAACCCTGGCGTTGTGCACGTACCTTCAGTGAGCTCGTCAGCGACGGAATCTGGGGAGATGCAATCAACCTGATTCAATGAATCAGGAAGAATGCTGTTGACTTGTTTGATTTCGTCGTTGCTAATGTGTCCAATTGATGGATCATCAACGACAGGGTAGAAAACTGACTCCACATTGATTGGGGATCCTAGATATGGTATCAGATCATGAATGGTGAGAACACAGAGAGGACGCACGGAGGCCTACAGAGGAAAACTCCTTGCCACTGGTATTGAAGTCGAGGTGGTGCATGCGAGGAGCGCTTGATGAGGCCATTCCTGATGCGTTCAGCTTCATTCGCTTATCAGCCTAAAAATCTATTCAGAAAATCTCGTCGTTTCGCATTACAGGAGAGACGAACATACCCTCGGCTCAAAAGTTGTCTCCGCATAGTCGCAGCCATCGTCGAAGCCACGCTTGCGATTCTTCGCGGGTTCTCTGGTCGGACTGCGCGATAGCTCCTGGATGAGATCTTCATTGTTGAAGTAGTTGCGCTCGAGTCGTGGAAGAACACCAGGCGTGCTACCGTCGTCGTTGATTCGTCGTCCTCGCCTCTGAGAGCGACCCTGGCTGGATCGGCGAGGACCGGCGAAGTGCGAAGGAGAGTGTACATTGGATAAACCAAGAAATTGCTCTCTTGTAGTGGAAGAGCTTGAGGTGGAGGGATTGCTGTGAAGACGGCTGGAAGGACCTTGGCTACCAGGCTCCGGCTCGAAAGAGGTTTCTCCACGTCTGGGTGACAACACGTGAGCTTTAAACAATTATTTCTGTCGTTATTGTAGCTTACCTTTGATGGAGACGACCGTCGGAACCAGATGCTCTACGACGACTGGAAGGCTGGGATCAGCCACAAAGGCATGGCTGGAGTCAAAATGGCTTACAGCGACGCATCTCTGTCGATCATCTTCTTTCCAAGATTCTTATTTGTCGATGTGGACGTGGATGCGGTGTCTAGGATGACCAGAGTAAGCAGCATGTCCCAGCCATGAGACCTAGAGCTCAACGACGTACTAATGTTCGAACTAGACATGATTAAAGCTGATTCCCTACGAGACTTGAATAAGTTCTGACTGGTTTGGAATGGTGAGAAGAGTTGTGATGAGAGCGAAAGGCGAGGTCGTGGTGAGTGACAAGGTGAGGTTCAAACTCCGCTTGGAAGCGCCTGCCCCTCTTATACCAGCGCTAATGCCCTGATTCAGGTCACGTTTCTCTCTGGCTTCACGTGATCGACGGTTTCCCTTTGCCATTTTCGCTAACGATTTGTCTCTTCTCTTTTCTGGGACCATAATGAAGTCGTGGACACGATTAAATTTCTGATTGTGCGTTTGTCTACCGTCTTCCATATTGCCTGCTGATTCTGTCTCGTCCCTAAGCGGGGAAAGGTGCTTCGCCCACTCTACTTGTATGCTCCTCCAGCTCACGTGATCGAATCTCCTCTTTTCCCACCTTTTTCACGATTCGCATTCTCTGATCGCAGCCAGTCTCATACAGCCGATTCTGAAGATCTGTATGCTACTCTCCTTCGGCTCGATTCTTCCTAGCCCACCTACTGGGAGGTTTCCTCATCTAACGCACCATGATCCAGCTCACGTCACACGAGGCAAAACTACTCGTAGGCTCAATACACCGTGTGGTACTGCTGTCTGTATCAGGACGAGGAACGGGGCATTGGCATGCTCAACGAGCAACAGGGAGTTGGGCTGATCAGAAAAATGGGTGTAGAGCTCGCATGGGATCACGTCTATCCGAAACGAACAGGAGACGTTACTTGACGAGAGACGAGCTGAAGATCCCGACGGTTGTACGTACGACCTGATTCTCCTTGTACCATAAGTTCCTCTTCCTCTATTTACTCTGTGTATCCAATCTTGTCCCTTTTATTTCTTTTGCTAAGAGCCTCGTCGTTCGAGTATCGCGATGAGTGAAGGAGAAAGCATAGCCACACCAGTGTCGCGTCTTGGACTCTAACCGCGATTGGTTAGCTTAGTGCTTGGCCGTTGATGGGAGCTGACTTGATTATGATCTATTCGATCTGATATTCGCAAATCAAAATATAGCGACGAGGGTGACAACTGGACAATGTCTGACAGTCTACCCGTACCCGTCGACCCATTTATCACACGGCTTCCACCCGTCCGTTTAGGCGCCTTGATTGAAGGTCCGACTTCAACAGGAATCGGACCTAATTCTTCAATGGGTAGTCTAGACGCACGGGTGGATGCTCGCGATGCGACACGTAGCCATTGATTGCGATTCGGCGACTCCCCTTGCGACGATAAAGGACGAGACCGCGAAGTACACTCGGATACTACTCCCTTTTTGTCTCCGATCTTCATCCTCACCTTCCTTGCCATGGTTTTCTCATTCCTCATTACCGAAATCCGACAGCATGCTCTGATCCGGTCCCTATCCATCCAGAATCTTTTCGACCAATTCGTTCCTGCCTTGGTCGGTTGATGATGAGATGTTAGTGAGGGCTCAGATTTTAGAGTCCTTACAGAGCGTTGGCTCATTGTTTTGTCATGTCGAGGATGCCCATTCTGCTGACGGATTGTCCTAATTACCCGCAACGCGCAGGTATACATACGTCGTTCACCCTCGCTTTTGCTGCTTTCTTCTCTTTGGTTTTCTTCCCTTTCCTTGGTTTTCATCTTTTTCATCGACCATGTATTCACTACGTGATGGTTGTGTATGAAGGACGCGAAATTAGCGACCATGAGGAAATCAGAGACGATGCATACATGTAAGAATCGAATTCTGACCGTATGAAGAAATACATTTCCAACTCAGAAATCTAATGGTGCGTAGAGTAAAGGCCTGATCGCGGAAGCTTATCGATACGCCTACCTTTCTTGGACCGAACCTCGACACCCTCATTTTCGTCGTCTACGCCATTCCGGTTCTTTCAAAAAAGGTTTCCATTCAAATCGACAATAACTTTTGTTTCTTCTGTCATAGTTTGTCGACGCGTCACGTCTGACGATCAGATCGATGAGGGAAAATCCCAACATCACGCGCGCCGCTTTCGGCGGCAGTTTACTCTCCATTCGTGTGCACGATGGATGAGATGTATATCTAATAATATAGAGAGAGGATAGGAGCAGAGAGAAAGACCAAGAAAGACAGAGAAAGAAAAAATCGAGACGTCGTCTCGTCGGGGAAGGAGCCGCCATCCCAGTCTAGAGGGCCTGTGCGCCTGTGCGTCGCAGCAATGCTCCACGTCGTCGCCCCCTACCACGTCATCCTCCTCGTTGACTCTTTTTTTCTTCGATGAGGAAGACTCCGTATGGGGTAAGGTTGACGACGTTGATCATTTCCTCCTCAGATGCTGTTCTCTCAGATGCCGGTCTCGCATTATCCCTTTCTCCTCAATGTCATGCCGCAAATTGTTTCCTTGATACATGAAACCCCACCCCCTCACTTCACACAGAACGGCCTTCCTCTTCTGCCCAATCCCTGCCTTTGAACGACGGTGTTTGCGCTATTTGTGTCTCTCTCGCTCAAATTCTTCGTTCTGAATCGGGGCTGGGAAAATACCTAGTAGAGGAACTTCTGTGCCCATTTTGGTGGACGGCCGCGCGGGACTACTGGCTCCGCTGGGTGTCTTCTGGAATGATATACCCTAGGGAATACTTATGGGTAGTGGCAGGAGCTGGGGAGACGGTACTTGAGGGCGTGACAAAGAATGGAAGACGAACCTCGTCGATCCAATTCCGGAGTTGGTACGAATGACCAATTGTGGGGGTGCTAGCCAGGGCTGGCCGTCCATCGGCGTCGAACCCCTCAGTGTATAAACAAAATTCATTTTCCCAAGTGAGCCGAGGAGAAACCGCAAGCCAGAGGCTTTATGAACTGGCCATTTGGTCATGAGCCTCCTGTAGCAGCTCGAGGCTGCTTCCCGCATCCTTGATGAGGGCTATGTAGTTGAGTAATGCCGTAGATACGAAGAGGAAGTAGTCATCTGTAAGATGACAACAAGCGACATGCGACACTGGCTCTGTGCACGTACCCTCAGTAAACCCTGCAGCGACCAATTCGGAGGACAAGCTATCAACCTGATTTATTGGATCAGGAAGAAAGCTATCGGTATAGCCGCTCTGTCGTTGCAGGTTTGTTCACTTGAGAGATCGTCAACGACTGGGTGGAGAAATGGTTCCAAATCGGCTGGTGCTTCTCGAAACAGTATTAGATCGTGAACAATCAAGCCATAGAGATGACGTACGCAGGCCGGGCAAATAGAAGTCCTGGCCTCTGGTATCAAAGTCGAGGGTGGTGCATGCGAGAAGGCGGGCTTGACGAGGCCATTCTCATGCATTTGGCTTCACTCACTTGGTAGCCCGAGAATCTATTCAACAAACCCTCGTTGTTTAGCGTGGCATCTGAGATGGACATACGCTGGCCTCGAGAGTTGCTTCGGCGTCAGCGTCGGGTCGTCGAAATTTGTGTCCACGCTAGCGACCTCGACGAGCGGATTCACTCTCCCTTTCCTTGGATGAGGGACACGATTTACGAGTGGGATTTCGAGTACTTGGTGATGACTATCGGTCAGTTAACGGCCGCGCTTTCAAGCAGGCCCACCGGTTCGCCTGACACGATGTGACTTTCCCTGTGACTCCCAGTTGGGCTCAATGAGATATGCGGATGGAGCGTCACATGTACAAGGAGTTTGATTGTGTCAAACGGTGCAACGGTGCCCTCGACTTGCTTGCTGGGAGATGAAGGTGGATTCTTGATACCCTCGGGTGGCAACGGCACTCCTTCTGTTGACTGCCGCGTCCCTTCTCTTCTTGCTGGAGGCGAGGAGGGAAGTCCTCCAGGCGCTTTGGTTGGACTGCACGATAGCTCCTGGAGGGGATCTTCTTTGCTGAAAACGATGGGGCTCGAGTTGTGGAAGAATACGAAACGTGGTACCGTCTTGATTGTGTTGATATCCTCGCTTTTGAGAGTCTCCCTGGCTGGATCTGCGAGGTATAATCAATTTTATCTAGTGGTACCTTAAATGGATGAGGGAAAATACTCTCTCAATGTGGAGGAAATCGAAGTTACGACTGAAACGACCTGGTCTATCAGGTTCTGACTCAAAGTAGGATTCTGCGCGTCTGGTGATAACATGCAAGCTTCTACGCAATCATCCCTTTACTTGTTATGCCTTACTTTTCATGAAGACGATGCTTGGGACCAGATACATTGCGATGACTGGTCTCTCATTGCTCGCTGACTCTATCGTTCCTAAGCGAGAAAAGGTGCCTCTTTCGCCCGGCTTTACTTGTATGCTCCTCCATCTCACGCAATCGAATCTCCTCTTTTCCCACTTTCTTCAGGATTTGCATCTCTGATCGTAGCCAGTAATAGACAGCTGTTTCTCAAGACCTGTTTCACCGTATGCTACTCTGAATCCGCTCGATTCTCCTCTCGCTCATCTACCGGAAGGCTTCCTGATCTAACGCACCACAATACGGCTCAAATCGTCCGAAGCGAAAACGCACGTAATCTCGATACACTGTGTGCCACTGCTGTCTGTATCAGGACGAGCAACAGGACATAGTCCTGTTCGACAGGCAACAAAGATTTGGCTTGTCTAGGGAGGTGGTTGCGAAGCTCGCATGGGATCACGTCTATCCGAAGCAAACAGGACTCGTCATTTGACAATAAAGTGTACGAGTCGGAGATGCCGGCAGGTTGTACGTATGACCTGATTCTCCTTGTACTATTAGCTCCCATTTTCCTCTGTTTACTCCTTGTATCCAATCTTGTCCCCTATATTCTCCCCCAAATTTCTTGTGAGCTGAGGGCTATCGCGAAGAGTTGTGGTGAGAAACACAGCCACATTATCGGTGTGCTTGAACTCTCACCCCGATTCGTGATCTTCACTGCGTGGTGTCGCTGTATCGACTATCCGATCCAAAATACGTATGATTGCAAGTTTGGGTGATTAGATGACTCGATCGTCGTCTAATGAATGCTGCACTATGCGCACTTGCATACTTTTTCCTTAAATTATTCACTTTTTCCATGTCCGTCTATACCCACCCATCCGTGCGTCCATTTTGGTACTTAGGAAATGTTTCCACTCTATTTTAGCAAGAGGGACGGGTTTCCTTCATAAATCAACTTGTTCCACGCAGCGGATGGGTAGCCATCCAACATGGGAGTAAAAGTCTACCTGGTGTGTGGTTTCTACACCAGGACATGCAGATGTATTCCCTTTTATTCAAGGGATGCTCGTCGATCAGACGCGTACAGCATTCCCCCCTTTTTCCTCACGCTCATGGCCGCTCACGGCTCTTCCCTGGTCATCGCCCATCTATCCATCGATCCATCTATCTATCCATTCACCCATTCAATTACTTGTTCTACTGGTACTTACAATTCCCTTTCGTTCTTTCCTTTGCTCGTTGTATGGCAAAGCGCATTGAACACACTTGGCGCACACTATCCAGCAAGAAGCAGGAACGAACTGGATGAACCTTGATCGGATTAGATCAATGATGGGCATCCACATCGAGTTGATTGTTTCTCATTCCCCGATACGCATCCATCCGGGGCCGTAAACTCTTCTCAGCCGTACCACTTCTGTTGCTTCCTTTTGTGACCGGCTGTCATGCTCGATATCCATCTGGATCACGGATCGGTGCATTCGATGAAATAACTCGCAGACCCCTCGCTACATGCGCGACTGTCAGTCGTACCTAAACATTCGTAGAGGTGGCAATACCAGGTCTGGTCTTATTTCTTCTCATTCCCATTGCCCATTCGAGCAATGTCCTCTCCCCAGACCTGTAGGGGTAATTCAGAATGTCTTGCATTGACGCCTCGTCTCGCTCCTTCCCTTTCGGATAGCGGGCGACGCTCTTCTGGAGAGCTCGCGTTGCAGTGCCTGATAGGCTAGCATTCCCGTCTCGATAAAAAAATTGATTCATTCACTTATACCTGCTCGCTCAAGTATCCTTTGTCCCGGCTCCGTCCCCCCAGTAACGTTCCTCCCCCCGTCTGTTCGTATCTCTACAAACGATTTCATTCTATTCGAATCCGTCACCCCTCGGGTGATAGGAGCTTCTTAAGAGAAGTGATCACGCGGACTGATATGATGGCGAATGTGGTGGATTTTATGCGCTCACTCACTCGTACATGCATGGATACGATCTAGCGAGTCTACTTGACGATTTTATTCTACTGATGCTGTATGCATACATTTCTATGGCGATCCAGTCCAGAAAACACGATCGTCATTATGCATAACTACAATAGAAATTGTGGAAACCAAGAGAGTCTTCCTCATTCCACCTGCTCATTGGTTCTCGTTCCTTGAGCCTATCTGGTATGGCATGAATCCCATCCGTCTATTGGCCTTCATCTATCTCTTCCGGTCAGTTGACTGGGAGAGTGGAATGGATATCTGGCTGGGATGGATGGAGATGGCTGTTTGGCGCATTTTCGGTGGAAACCGGAACCACTTCGCAGACCTCTGTTCACTCAAATTACTAAGCCGACTAGACATCTCCTCTCAGATTTAGTGCGGTTTATTGTTTTCTTTTATTGTGGGCATCGGTCTCTTTCCTTCCTCCACCTTTGTATTTGTACGTAGTTGTTTCACAAACACGGGGTATGGTTCTGTTGGCCTCTGATTTTCGTCATATTCGCTCGTAATGGTTTGGGTCAGATCCATCGTCGAGCCAAAGTGAAAGTGAGATAAGTAGGAGGAGCATAGCCACATCGACCAGTCGCACCTTGGACTTTGACTGCACTTTTGGTCTCCGCTCGGCCTCGTCCGTCGTCGATATGAGGCGATATAGAATGGTTTATTTCGGTCCGAATTGTTCGTAAATGTGGACAATTAGACGACCCCCGACGTTCGCCTGCGGTCTAACGCATTCATCGTCGACGCGGTTGTACATTCCTTCAATGACGTCCACCCATCCATCCTTCTGGGTTCTCTGACCACCCACCCAACCTGGTGGGGTCTCTAAATCGGGATCTTGACGGATGGATTTGATGCGTTAACTATGCGGCATGATCGACGCTTCGCCCTTAGGGTATTGTAAGTAAGCCTAGATGACTAGATGTATCTCTTTGTTTTGTTTTTTTTCTCTTCAGATGCTTGTCGAACGAGAGTCCATCTGTACATCAGCCTTCTTCCCTTTTACGCTCGTCGTAGTCACTCCGAACGAACGCGACCCTTCCCCTCCCTCGGTATTGCACCCCAATCTACCCGTTTCGCCATTCCTCAATTTGTTTTTTCCCTCTCACCCTTTCCTGCTCAGCTCTCTGTGTGGCAAGGCGCGATCGTACACACGATGTCGAGTTCTAAGGATTTCAGAGCATGGGCCCCTTGATCGGAACAAGTCAGTGTATCCATCCATCCACCCATCCATCCATGGCTGTCTCTGCGATACAACTCCCTTTCTTTCCAAACTAGGTGGTAGGTTTGGGGGTTGATATCTTTGCCAGTTTTCATTCATGGATGGATGTTGGACTGGCACATCACTCACGGATAACTACCTACATGCATAATCGTCATTCGTACATATGCATGCATGCAGAGAGGTAGCAACCCATCCCCCATTTATTAGTTCTCGTTTGCCCAATCATGACATGACCTGGACTTCATTATTTATCCACCCATCCGTGGCCCTACTAAGATATTAACCCCCCTCTCTTTTTGATTGGGGATGAGATGATTGAGCGAGTGCCATGGATGGCAGAATCCTCCAAAATTTTGATCGTTTACGTCGTTGAATGATATTTTCCGAGGAATTCAGACTCGAATCTCTACGTCCATTCGTATCGTTTTTTCTTGTGCGAGCATGCTCATACATTTTGACGGATGAACCTCCGTCACGAATACATACTTATATCTGGTAATGACCGCTCGCCTTCGTCTTTTCGTTTTTCTTTTGTCTCTCTGGTTCGTCGACACTCCTACTGTATGGTTTTCTACTCGAGACTTTCTACTTGATTGTGTATAGAGAACGGAATGGTCATGTGTGGCGAGAATAACAACTGACCATGAGTTCTAAGAAGTTGATTCTAGACGTATAAGGAAAAAAACACTCCAATGTATATTCAAAAACTGAAGTGCAGTAGAGTAGAGAGGCCAGAGTCTTATTTGCGAGGCATTGATACTCGCACGAACTTTGGACCGAACCTTGACTCCGTCAGTGGTCTCGTCGTCGACATCCATCTTATCGACTCGGCTCGTTGAACATGCTCGTACTGGATTCAACATCTTTTACTCGTCGCGTCACCACCGATGGAAGGAAGGATGGATCAGGCCACGCCGCTTTCGGCAGCAGGATCTATATATTACAGCGGATGGTGATTGCACGATAGGAAATACATATCTATATAAGTCGACTATAAAGAAATGGAAGTATTGGAGGAGAAAGGGAAGGGGAGGAGGGAATGTTTCGAGATATCGTCTCGTCGTAGAAATCCATTTGGCCGGCCCCTCTCATGAGACGTCGTTGTCAGTGTCATTCGGTGTCGTCTTCATCGTCCTTATGTTTTTTCTTCCTACACCTTTCCGTCTTCAATGCTCTTGGCCTCTTCACCGTTAAATGCTTCTCCCTGAGATGGCGTATCGCGCTCTCGTCCGTTCGGAATGTCGTTCCGCATACCCGATCTTTATACGTGATTCCGCTCTCCCAGTCCACGCTGAAGTTTGCTCGACAGTAGAGAACGAATGATGGGGGCTCTCCACTACCTTTGTGCATGCGAGCGGCAACTTCACCATCAAGGAGAAGGGGTGATTGGTCGGATGGAAGGACCGCGCACGCTTTCCTCTCGAGGTGCCTGCCTTCTTTCTGCGTGAATGGATGGGCAAGTCCCTTTCCATC
>WSTO01000590.1:0-11310 GCA_019627685.1 Serendipita sp. 399 | reverse complement strand
TTCCACCAACGTACGTTCTAATGTCCTCTAGACGATATGAATCGTCTGCCTGTGTAGTGGACGCCATACGGCGGACTCGATGCTTCATGCGCTCCGCATTCATTTCATTGTCAATGATTTCTTCCCAAAGAACCTCATGATCTTCGGTAACGGTTTGCATAAGCGCCTCAATCAAGTCTTTTGCAGGTTGAACTCGGAGTATTGCCAGGACACCACGTTTGGCGCGAACCCAAAGTGCCTTGAGCTCGGCTTGATCATCTGAATGGGCATATTGAGTTGAGATGTATCGCATACGATCGATGAGGAAGTTTACCTCGAACGACCGCAAATCTATTTGTCAGCTCAAGAGTGATGGCCCTGTCACGAGCATCATGAAGCTCGTGTGACCCGTCATCTGATCCAAGGATAGGAGGGCCCTCTAATTCTGAGAGAATCGCTCGAAGATTATCATCACGCTGTGGCGCCTAAAAGCAGTGTCAGATAGGAAGAGAGTTGGATATCCAACCAACCAGTCCATCCAAGTTTTTTAGCAGGAGCGAGTGCATAGCATAGACTTCGTTTGGTGAGATATAAATGGGCTTTGGTTGTACGGTGGCATCCAAGAATTCATGAGCATGGTAATATGACTCCGCCGTATCAACGTTGGCAACTTTAAGAGGGTAAGAAAGAGATTCACATAGATTAACCCGACAATACCTTCCAAGAACCAATCGTTCATTCGCCGAATTGCAGACTCCACAAAGGTGTTGATGGATTGCATTGTCGGATTCTCGTCTCCATAGGGTCGTCCTGATGTTATCTGGATAAGCACAGAGGATATTTGTGCCAAGTTCTTCCTTGCTTGGGCACTAATCGTATTTGAAACGACATCAAAGGTCTCCGGCGCACTGGTTATGTTGAACAATGAACTACTAACACAACAACATACTCACATGATGGCAGGATTTATATAACGATAATAGATCAAACGTCCGATGGCAATGGCGTAGTCGTCCTCCGGTTGATCCGGGAATCGTTCCTGGGATGACATTAGTTAATACTGAGGAAGCTCTACAAGCGACCAACCCTTAGTGCAGCCAGTGTCTCACGAGCGATATAGCGTAGGCTGTACGGGACCTTTCTCGTAGATGACGTTATTGCACCAACGAAATCCTTGGTTGCAGCGAGAAGCTTCTGCAGATCTGGTAGCACAGTTAAATTCACTTCGAAAACACGCTAGTGAGCTCACGATGAATAAACTCTTTGCGAGTGTCGATATCTTCAAGTGCTTGGATATCGTCCACCTCAAGCGGTCGATTGCTTCTCATGCCGGTTCTCATCTCTTCAAGGTTTATTCTTGCTCGATATATCTAAACGCAGTCCTAAGTGCAAGATGAATGACCAAATAGAATTGTACTCACGACAACGGGATTGGTTTCTAGATCAAGCTCATCCTGTTCAACGATCTGACGAATGGCACCGTGAAGGACCTCCTTGACGAAGATAACTTGCTTCGGTCGCACATAATTGAATGCAACGTTGATGTACATAGGGTGAGACATTGCAACCTGAGCGATTGAATCCGCTGCCATCACCTCCTCGTGGATGGACATTTGGAAGAGCTTTAATAGAAGATAATCTTCCCGTCGATCCTGACCATAACCAAATAAGGTTAGGATAACGCGTTCAGCCATTCGCTTGGTTTTATCTGTCGCTTCAATCCGAGTAAGACGGAAGAATAGTCGAGCCAAGTATTCTCCTCGAGTCTGTAGGAGATAGAAGAGTTGTTGATAAAGTTCCAACTTGCGTCGCGTGGCTTGGTCAAGAGTGTTGGGACCAGCGAATGGGTCGCCGTGGGCAGCAAGCACGGATGCTCGCGCGGCATGAGCAGCAGCACTATCAGCCCCATGACGCTTCCGTGCCCTTATCACTTCTTCAAAGCTCTTGACGTTTTGAATCACCAAAGCAATCTTGACTTCGAGTTCGCTGACATCCGTTTCAAGGTGTTGGTTTTCCCGGATAGCCTCCACAACGCGCTTACGCAGTTCCTCGACCTCTATCTCCTCTTGGAAGTCCGTTTCTGAATCATCGAGAAGATGAACGAAGTTCTTGATGGTGCTGACGTTAACATTCTTTCCAAGCGTCAATTGCTTGTATTGCTCTCGTTGCTGATTGGCACGGAACAGGGATTGTATCTTGATCACTTTGTGTAAGTTATCCCTGTAGTGTTGAACTTTGGCCCGGAATTTTCGCCTTTGAAGGATGCCTCTGCAAAGCGACTGCAAATAGATTGCCTCGAGCTGACTTCGGTGTAGGTGGTCTCTCCATGCCCAATACTCATTGCGCACGAGGGCCGCTCGAGCCATCGCTTGGAATCCTACCACATCCGGTGCAACAAATTCGAGCTTCTTCTGCTGTTCGCGATGCTGCTTTCGAACCAACGCAGCACGAGCAATCGTTTGGAAATGCCCAACCGAGTGAATGACCTGTTTGGTAGCGAGAGCTTTATTCAATTCTTTCCTCGCAACTTGGACCAGCTTAGCTCTTGCCATCGCTTGCAACAGGACAACACTGGGAGTGGCACGTCTTAAACCTCGAATCAGAATCAACAGCCTCTTGCGTGCCATAAATGCACGAGCCGCAGCTTGAATCTGTACGACGATATCCCTAGCGTCGTCCAGTTTGGCAAGTTGGGCTCGTAATCTCCGCCTCACCAAGGCAGCTCGAATACGGGCTTGGAGACGAATGACATAGGGTTCCGCTCGAGTCAATGCCCCAAGTAACTCAGCCTGCTGTTGACGAACCATATACCCTCGAACAGCGGCTTGAAGCCCCACAACGTTCTTAACGACGATAGGGTCGTGCAAGACTTTCGAGAGCTGGTTGTGTTGATTCTTCGCCAGGCGAGCGCGAGCTATACTTTGAAGTTTGAGAATCGACCTGGAACTCGTTCGCAGACCAGCCTTCAGTTTCTGCGTTCGTCGCCGAACAAGCACACCTCGCGCCTGTGCTTGAACTTTTACAAAAAGCCTGGTCAACGCACGGATTTGCCGTATGCGAGCAAAAATAATTCGACGGGAGAGTGCACCGCGTGCTCGGGCTTGCAATGCTATTGCCCATCTCTCCAACCCTCGCTGCTCCCGGCGTTTCACTGCGAGTCGACTCCGGACAAGAGCACCTCTGGCTTGAGACTGCATCTTTATGATATATCGTTCTGCCATTCGCAGCTTCGCTTGTTGCGTCATCAAGGTTCTCCTCGCGAGGTATTGGCGGCAGAGAGCCTGAAGCATGACGATAGAATCCTCGACCTCCAAGAGCATACGATCTCGGCCTAAGATACTCGATTAGATATATAAAAACTAGCTGCACCGTCAACGTACGTTCATCTTCGTCCTCCACCTCTTGTTCAACTTCTTCGTTAATTTCCTTTGCAAGATCACGACCGATATCCCCAAAGTTTGGCATAGGAACACCTGCGTCTCTGAGACCTTTTTGTGTCGCTTGCAGTTGATCGTCTGTGAACTGGAGACGTCCAACGAGGTTTCCGATCCTTTGGGCCATTCCCCGACGCGCGAGGAGATGACTCAGAGCATGTATGCAATAGATGACCTTGGGTATATTCTTCTTGTCGTAGAGATCTGTGACTATAAAGATAAAACACTGGTCCAAAACGTTAACAGTATGCTTGTGTAAGTCAGATAATTGACTGACCTCAGGAAGCCCAACCTTCCTCACGAATACAAGAAAGTGATTGATATTGTCGGTATGTCTCCAGCCCAGTTTAAGGCGAGGGTCCTGTCTTATGGTTAGGCGCCTAACAGTGGTAATGCTTTTGGACTTACATCGAAAATCTTCCTTACAGAAGCGCTGTCCCAAATACGTGCTAGCCGAGCGAGAACGACGCCATTTCGTAGACCCTCATCCATCTCCACGACCCCAAAGCCAAGTTCTTCCCCAAGACAGCCCTCAATCCATTGCTGAGCCTCACCGACATGACAAAGGTATTCGTAAGCCTGGATATGATGGCGCTGAACGTCAGCCCAAAGGCCTGACATTGGCCGCGTTTTGAGGGGTGTCGTGGGCGTAGGCGCTGTTGTCGTCTTCGACAAACGAAGACGTCCTGGAACTCCGGCAACATCATCTGCGGAGGTTGCAGTGGAAATATTGAAGCCCATTGAAGAGGATTGTGCAGACAATGGTGTGGTAGGAGTTGGTGGCATCCTTCGACTTTCCAACTGCGATGGGATCACTGTCTCGTTTCGACCGTTTAGCTTCGTCTTTGTATCTAAACTTCTCCTTTCTTCCAAAAATCTGTTTGCAGAGATACGATTCACCTCCTTTGGGGGTGGAGTTGGTGCCTGTTCTGCATCTGCGCTCATTTCTTCTGCAGGGGAAGGATCATCATTTCCATCCCCACTCGCGATTCTTGGCATATGTCTCCCCAATTTCCGACCTGAAGTCATCGACTCGCCGTACTTTTTGGCGCTGCGACGCTGGAGCATAAATGACTTCTTGTGTTCTGCTGGTTGTGGCTGGGCTGTCTCATTTGAGACGCCAGACGAGCCCGTAGACGATCCTGTGAGGGATGGAGTAACAGTCTCCGTTGATCTCCAAGATCTTATGGGACTTGCTTGAGACGCTGACGGGTGCGCGTCAGAATGTGATGACACAGGTCGAGTGCTTCGCGGTGTTGAGGAGTGGATTTGATCCACTGGAATGTCTGTAGTGCTGACTGAGGAGGACTGAGATGCTGAGGGGAGGTATGTCGAACTGTCTATGGGCGTCGAAAGCGTGTGACGCTTCGATGGGCTTTCTGTCTTGGGCGGCGGGGTGGGAGTGACATCGGGGCGAAATCGACCAAGGTCCACAGATCTTCTGTGAGTATGAAAAGTGACATGAGGATCCTTGTTAGCATTATCTAGTGAGGAATCGGCTTGGTTTGCACGGGCTCTTTCCTCCCATAACGCCGTACGAGAGTGAACCATATCGACGCTTTGCCCTGTTCTATGCGTTGGGACATATCTTCTCGTGCTATTAGAGCTCAATGGAGGACTGAGGATGGATGGTGGACGTTGTGTAATTGATGCAGCTCTGGAAAGTGAGGGTGAATTGGAACCGGAGCCTTCCAGCAGTCGCTGGTGATACGCAAACGTCCCAGAGGACCGAGATCCTGTGGATGAGACAGAATCTGACCGCTGCATTTGGCGTTGTTGGTATCCGCCACTGAGTGGCAGTAGGTCAAGTCGCCTGTGAGCGTGAGGCTGGAGGCCATCTGTGAAGGACGACGAGGGCGCATCTAGAAGCCATCCAGAAATTCTCCAAAAAATGGGATACGACTAAAGAAAGCGCGTTTATATGTGTGGTGAAAGTAGAATCTTACTCGTTGTTGACCTTGGAGGTCTACTTAAAGCGCGTCAGAACGTAGAAAGCTGTTCAGAAGAACTTAGACTCCTTTCAAGTTAGCAACTTTAACCAGGAAGCTTCATCGTTACGCTCGTCGTACCTCAGCTTGTTCATCAATCCTCGTACATCCAATGGCTGATTCTGCAACCGCTCAAGCCGCTGCTCCTACTGACTCTGGCGCCGTTACCACGCAGGTCGACGAGCAGCCCGGTTTCAAGGTAAACAAACACTCCTCCTGCCTGTCGTACACCTTTATCAGAACTCTGATCGCCAATTTTTATAGGTCTTCGCTGGCAATCTCTCCTACACGACAACGGATGAGGGCCTCAAGACTTTCTTCAGCCCTGTAGCGCAGGACATGTAAGCTTCGATTCGAGCCCCCCAAGACTGCCCAGCTCATTCCTTGTTAGAATCTCTTCCCAGGTCATCTTCCGTGGGACTCGTTCCGCTGGCTATGGCTTCGTCGCCTTCAACACTGCCGAGGCCGCGCAAAAGGCTGTCGAGCTACTCAACAAGAAAGAGCTCGATGGTCGTACCCTCATTGTAGAAGTCGCTAAACCTCCTGAAGAAAAGGAAAAGAAGGCGAAGCGTACCCCAAAGAAACGCAACAGCAAAAAGTCGAAGGCATCCACTGACGCAGAGCCCACCACGAACGGCACTGCGGAGGCTACCGAGACTAAGGAGGTTGCTGAAAACGGTACGACTACGAATGGCGTTGCCAAGTCGAAGAAGAGACGTAACATTGTAAGCCGTCCCCTTTGATTCTTCTTCATTTCGGTTAGCACATCTCTCATCTATTTCTAGCGCAACAAGTCAAAGAAGCCAAAGGCAGCGAACGCGGACGAAGCCGCCGCTGTTTCGGATGCTGCAGCTCCTCCCTCTGTAGGTGCCACGGACGCAAAGACCCCAAAGCCCAAGAAGGCCAAAGCACCCAAGGCCCCCAAACCCAAACGCCCCGTTGGTGAGGCTCCTGAAGGCGAACCATCTAAGACGATGCTCTTCGTTGCCAATCTCGGATTCAGCGTCGATGATGCTGCCCTCTCCGAGCTCTTCACTTCCGCTGGCATCAACGTTGTCACTGCTCGTGTCATTCGTCGTCGCTGGGGTCACCCACGCCGCTCCAAAGGCTATGGCTTCGTCGACGTTGGCTCCGAGGACGAACAAAAGAAGGCGCTCGAAGCCCTCCAAGGCAAGGAAATTGGAGGAAGGGAGATCGCTGTCAAAATCGCTGTCAACTCTCAGGAAAAGGAAGCCGCTGAAGCTGAAGCTGAGGCAGAGAATGGACCTAAAGAGGTCCCTTCTCTCGTCGCTTAGGCCTAAACGCGACTTTTTCCGTCGAGGCTGGCAGTCAACGTCACCTACGCCGCGCTTGATCGACTCTTTCAACATCGTCGCAGCTTTTTTTGACGTTTTACGACTACCATAATGTCCCCTCTATTGCTCACCCTGCCTCACGACCATTGGAAAGTACTATTACCATCGAACCACCTATTTCTTTTTCTTGCAACGTCAGATCACACTACTGTTCGTCTCCCTTATCGTCGTTTCTTTCTTAGAGGAACGCGATTCGGTTAGATACAGTCACGTCCCAAGTCTCCTTTCTCTTCTTCCGAGTGCGCTACGAAGTCTTCCTTGTCGCACTCGCTGCGTGTTCATTGACGACCATGTGCTTACGTCCTCGTATGAATACCAGATTCTCATTGCCACAAGTGCTGATGATGCCGCTTAAAGTTTCCCATCTTACTATCGTTCCTCTTCACTGATTGGCCTCCATGTCGGACGTCCGTTTTGGATCGGTAAGCACCTAGTAAGCACCAACCTACGTCAGTATCTCGTCTCGTTCTCTTTATAAAGCCCCACCTGACATTGAGGACATCGTCGATACCTCTCCCATCAACTCCATAAGCGCACCATGTCAGACAACAAGGTCGCAATGTCCTACGGTAATGATTTACCGATCTATCTGACTTGGGAGCTATCTCATGTTTCCTAGTCCGTTTGGGCAAGTCTGGTCTTAAAGTATCGAAAATTATTCTTGGATGTATGAGCTACGGCAAAAAATCGTGGGCCGATTGGGTCCTGGATGAAGAGGAAGGTATCAAACATATTACACAGGCCTTCAAGCTTGGTATCAACGTGAGCAACTCATTAGCATATCCGTAACGGTTTACTTATGAAACTCGACAGACCTTTGATACCGCCAATTTATATTCCCTCGGTGAATCCGAAAGGATTCTAGGCAAAGCCATGAAGGCCATTGGCGCTCCCAGGTCATCTTTCGTGATCTTGACCAAAGTCTTCTTCCCTGTACCCCCGGAGGATGCGCCTGCCGAAGCTCGCAACGATCCCGAAGCCTTCAATCTGCCAAACTATCGTGGTCTGTCTCGAAAGCACATCTTCGAGTCCATCAAGGCTAGTTTGGAACGTTTGCAGACGGATTATGTCGATGTTCTTCAGTGCCATCGCTTCGATCCCGATACACCCATCGAAGAAACTATGCAAGCCCTTCATGATGTCGTACAGGCTGGATACGCCCGCTATATCGGGATGAGCTCCTGTCATGCATGGCAATTCCATATGATGCAGAGTCGGTCCCTCTTCCATAATCCCGTTGGTTGTCGCTGAAGGCGCTTTTTGCGACAGACTATGCAATCAACAACAGACTCACGCCTTTCATCTCGATGCAAAACTATCATTCTCTTGTATACAGAGAAGAGGAGCGCGAGATGAATCCTCTATGTGAGGTATGCGTTTCTCATGTCCGCTACGGCTGCTTCCGGGTACTCATCCGTGTCTTTCCAAGTGGTTAGGCGTCGGAACAATTCCGTGGTCCCCACTTTCTCGAGGCGTCTTGACTCGTCCGCGTAAAGACAAGGACTCCACTCACCGAGCAAAGACGGATGAGTGGTTCTCCTTCCTCCAAAAAACAGAAGATCCAAATATTGTGATCGTCGATCGGTATGTGTAATATATTCTTTCTTTATGCAACTGGGACCTTCTCTAATGATATGCACAGGGTCGAAGAAATTGCGAACAAAAAGGGAATCTCAATGACCCAAGTGGCTCTAGCTTGGCTCATGCAGAAATCACCGGTTGCAGCACCTATCGTAGGTACGACCAATATAGAGCATCTTCTGGACATGATCAGTGAGTACTTCATGAATTCGGCGATGTCACACGACCGTTGATTTGATTCGGTTCTAACGTGCAAATCCTTCTGTAGAAGCAGTAAATGTCAAACTTAATGAGGAAGAGATCAAATACTTGGAGGAAAGTTACACATCGAAACCCATCGTGGGTCATTAGAACCACAAAGAGATAAATAAAGAGGTGTAATCCGAATCCCTACAACTATGAGATCAACCATGATAACATATTTCTACGTCTATGAATACCAGATTCTCATTGCCGCAAGCGCTGATGGAGCTAAAGTCCCCTGCCCATCGTCCCGATTTCACTGATTGGCCTCCAGCTCGGACGTCCGTTTTGGGTTGGTAAGCACCTAGTAAGCACCACCTACGTCAGTACCAGTCTCATTCCCCTTTATAAGACCCGCTCGACGTTGAGGACATCGTTGATCTCTCTCCCTTCAACACCATAAGTACATCATGTCAGATAACAAGGTCGCAATGTCCTATGGTATTTATCTATCAGTCCATCCGACATCGGATTCATCTCATGCTCCCTAGTCCGTTTGGGCAAATCTGGTCTGAAGGTGTCTAAAATTATCCTCGGATGTATGAGCTACGGCAAAAAATCGTGGGCTGATTGGGTCCTGGACGAAGAGGAAGGTATCAAGCAGATTACGGAAGCCTTCAAGCTTGGTATCAACGTGAGCACGCTACGAGTAAATCCGCATGCGCGCACTCATGAAACCCGACAGACATTTGATACCGCGAATGTGTATTCTCTCGGTGAATCCGAAAGGATTCTAGGCAAAGCCATGAAAGCAATTGGCGCTCCCAGGTCATCTTTCGTGGTCTTGACCAAGGTCTTCTTCGCCGTACCCCCAGAGGGTGCACCTGCCGAAGCTCGCAACGATCCCGAAGCCTTCAATCTACCAAATTATCGTGGCCTGTCCCGAAAGCACATCTTCGAGTCCATCAAGGCTAGTTTGGAACGTTTGCAGACGGATTATGTCGATGTTCTTCAGTGCCACCGTTTCGACCCCAATACACCCATCGAAGAGACGATGCAAGCCCTTCATGATGTCGTGAAAGCTGGATACGCCCGCTATATCGGGATGAGCTCCTGTCATGCTTGGCAGTTCCATATGATGCAAAGTAGGTCTTTCTCTCATGGCCACACGGTTTGTTGCTAACGGGGCTTTGGCAACAGACTACGCGATCAACAACAAACTCACGCCTTTCATTTCGATGCAAAACTATCATTCTCTTGTATATCGAGAAGAGGAGCGCGAGATGAATCCTCTTTGTGAGGTATGCGATTATTGTGTTTGGAAAGTGTTGGTAGAGCTTATACCTTTGCCTCGTCCCAGTGGCTGGGTGTCGGGACAATTCCATGGTCCCCACTTTCTCGAGGCATCTTAACTCGTCCACGTAAAGACAAGGGCACTACTCTCCGAGCGAAGACGGATAGGTTCACATCTATGCTTCAGAAAGACGAAGATCCGAATCTCGTGGTAGTAGATCGGTGAGCATATGCTTCTTTATAAGCTGTAGACATATCTAACCAAATATATAGAGTCGAAGAAATCGCGAGCAAGAAAGGAATCTCGATGGCTCAGGTCGCTTTAGCTTGGGTCATGCAGAAATCCCCAGTCGCTGCTCCCATCGTAGGTACAACGAATATGGAGCATCTTCTCGACATGATCAGTGAGTATCTTGTTGACACATTCTTCACATGAATACGGGCATGTCAGGTGCCCGTCGTTGGTTTAGTTCAGTTCTAACGTGCAAATACTCTCATAGAAGCGGTAAACGTCAAACTCGATGAAGAAGAGATCAAATACTTGGAAGAATGTTACACTTCGAAACCCGTCGTGGGTCATTAGAACTACAGAGAGAAACCTAACGAGGTTTAATCTAAATTCCTACAACCATGAAATCAAAACATGATGAAATCCGATGAAATCGATACATCTACCATCTTTGAGCGAGATGTTTCCCGATCCCGACCTCAATATCCTGAACACTTTGACCGTAAGTTGGCACAAAGGACTCCCCTTCTCGCGTCGAGGGCGCTGGGCGGTTTATGGTCGAAGTGGAATGGGACGAACTCATCCCAAGTAAAAGCAACTTTCCTGTCGCCAATGGCAAGACGTCTCCTTCCTCATCCACAAAGTGCTCGAGTGAATCAGAGTTAAGGGGTGTCAACTTCTCTATGCAACTCTCGTGTCTTTCCTCCATAGGATCGAAATCGTTGTGTTGAGTGAGCATGTCTGCGTCCTCCTCGCCGTACGGAGCTTGTTCTCCATCACTAGGCCATTCCGCATCAATGTCCTGAACGTAGCACTCGATACTCGATTCGTATTGAATATCATCAATAGTATTTCCCATCAACTGGTCATTCCATACTCTTCCAAGTTGGTAACTCATAGAAGTCGAATAGTCGTCAATGTTTGTGGGCTCGTCTTGGGGAGAGAGGCCGTCCTGATGATTGGGGTCGTCGCGGGACAGATTCTCTCGGTAGTCTTCGCCGGAATTCCATTCCTGAAGGTAGTCGCTATACGGGCCTTCGTTACCAAATGGGTAGGAGCTTATAGCAGCATAGTCCATCTCGGACTTTTGGGGCCTCTGTGACTCGGTTAGTGCGAGAGTTCTTCCGTAAACAATCTCGTCGACATCATATTCACGAAGCAACTTGTCCAGGGAATCAGAAGATGACACATTCGGAATACCTACTTCATTGTCGCCGGATGTCTCCCGCTCATAGGAATATTGTTGTGGACAAGGACCAGAGATAACT
>WSTO01000589.1:0-11315 GCA_019627685.1 Serendipita sp. 399 | reverse complement strand
ACACGGGAACGAGAACGAGAGCTGCGGGGCGAAGTCACGAATCGGGTTCTCAGAAGAATGAGACAACGACCTCCGGCACATATATTGGATAGAATGAGTGAAGAAGAGAAGAGGTTGGATAAGATTGCGCGAGAAGTGAGTTTGGGAGGGTATTCAGGTAGAATCAAACGGGAGGTGCGGACGAGGGACAGAAGACGGACTGCGAGTCTGGGCGCATCGAATATTGACAAGAAAGTATCGAAATCCGCCGCCGATGCAGAATGAACAGTATCCCCTCTTCCTATTCCAACCGAGGTGAGAATAGCATTGCCCAGCTGTCGATAGCTGTCTCGTCGTTTGGCGACTGACTGATGGCATAGCATCTTCAGAGCGAGACGTACTGGGCTGGCTGCATGGTGTTTCCTTGTCATGTGGAGTGGAGTCTCCGCTCGTGGGTGATTGGTTGATATGCTGGTGAGGTGAACGAGACTAGTGGTACTTGGTCGGCGGGGGGAGCGGAGCCATCTTGTTACTCCCTCAGCCTCTTGATCCCGCTTGTAGCCGCTTGCCAACATACGCATGGAACTTCGCTCCTGAGGCGGATCGAGTTGCTCTGCACATGGTCCGTGGGCGCTTTAGGATCCTCCGGCATATCGCCAACCGTGGAAATGGGCCTGAAACACACACCGGTAGAGGGAGCCACGGTTCGACGAGCCACAGAAGCTCTCATCAAGAGCCAAAGATCTCACTCAGAATTGTCAGACAGCCTTAATTTTACGGTACAGGGTGCCACTCTGGCGAGCTATAGGGGGGACATAAACTAGGAACAGTACAAAAATCCCCAGATACTTATTGTAATCATTAAACCAAAAACGTAATTTTGCTTAGTATCCAAAAGGAATTGAATATCACGAGCTGAATGGCGCTCATTACGGGGCTGGTCTCGAAGGCTAACCAAAACTCTTTTCTTCCGACCACGACCTTTTGCCGAACTGGACACCTTTCCTCTCCGCTTTTTACCTCGAGAGATCTGTAATTTGGACCGTATTTCGTCTGTTTACGCACTGCTATCACAATAGCGTCAATTAGACAACAACCAGCAGTGGCCGCGGAACCGGAACCCGGCTTAGACACGAATTGCGGCTGTAGCACTCCCATATAACTACATCAGATCTCAAGAGTGACGAGACTTTAATCATCTGACGCCACGAACTTTGCCCCATGGACGCTCAAGAGCTGGCAAGATGGACGAGATTCGCTAGCAAAGGGGGAATCGGGAGATGCACCGCAAATAGAGATTGCGTGGCCCAAAATCCAGAGGATCTCATGTTTCTCCAGGTTAGCACTCGTGCTATTACTCGCCCCACATCCCTGGGGTTGCTCATCTTGAGACACGGCTAACGGATGGCTAACGCTTTTCGAATGACGCTAGGATGACGAGATAATCGTATTAATGCAGGTCTCGTCCTCAGACAATCTCTATCTCGTGAGTGTTATCCTTCGCACACTACCCGCGTATTCCCAGGCCGTTGAGAACGAAACAAACAAATGAACAGGGCTTTTGCGAAGGCGTCGTGGGCAAGTTCTCTGGTGCCGATGTGCGATTTCATGGCAAGCTCAAGAAACCAATCATCACACGACGTCCCGCTTCTGCAACTCCCTCAGCTACTACTAGTCCAGCTCTGTCTGGACGTCCAATCGCTTCAAGTCCCACTCCTTCTGACCCATCATCATCGTCACCATTCCATCTCGATAGGCCACAAACCAGCGATGGCCATCATACTAATACTACATTGGAACATATTCACTCAGAACACGGCCATGGTCAGACGAGGCGCGCGGCGTCGTCGTTCGGTCATGGTCATTCATCCCAATCAAACACCCGTCCAAGCACAGCGGATAAATCTCCCGGTTCCGACTCTCCTTCGCTAGAGACACCAGCTCGTCCATCTGATGATCAACCGACGCGAGTATTGACCATTGAAGACCCCGATGAGGCGGGCCGCCGGTCATTTTCGCCTACGTACCATGACCTGCCCCAGAAAGTCACATCCCCGGTAATATTCGAAGAAAAAGCGAAGTTCTCGGCTCCTGAAACGCTTGATTCATCGCAATCTGCTCAAACGCGGCACGCATCCCCAGTAGTGGTTGTGCACACATCTGCCCCATCAGCCACGTTGGACATTCAAAGATCGGGATCAGCTGCTTCGATAGAAGTGCTTAGAAGCAGGGGTGATGAACCACTTGCAGGGGGTGTGCGCGCCATTTCTCCCACGGTTCTGCCAAACGCCCAGTACGACCCAAGTAGGGAGCCGTCCTCCCCTGCCTCACAATATACAAGAGAAGAAGGCGGAGGGGGTTCAGTAGATAGTCATATGCAACGTACCTCGACATTAACCGTTTCTGATGGCGGCTTCGGGATAGGACTTTCGTTGCTTCAGGGACTGGCTAACAGGGATACAGACTCAAAGTATTGGAGTGAATCAGAAGCGGACACTGATTTATCAGCTCGAAAGCCACCCAAGTCCCTGCCCGAGTCCAGTAAGCCGGGAATGACGCGCGGGCAAGCCCAGCCTCCCAAGGTCGTGCAACAACGGGGATCGCTGTTGTCGTATGCATCATCTGCTCCAAGAAAGATGTCAGTAAAGTCGGAGAGTGATATGGGAGATGATGGAAATATGTACGACGACGACGACATCTTTGACGACTACCGGTATTCCCGTTACTCCACAGCATCGACCAAGCAGTCTCGGAATTCTGTTGCACAATCTATCGCTGCTCTTTCTTCTAAAGCACCTCCTTTACCGGACGACGCAAATACACGGCCATCTTTAGACAGTCAAGCATCTCTCCGGTCTGCATCATCTACATCCCCTCCTCCACCCACACCATCCATCGGTCTCCCAACTCCCAAGCCTCTAAATATCATAAAGAACAACGGCCGAGCATCGAGCCCTTCTGAACCTCCTACACCCATGCCGCCTCCCGAGCAGGATCGATCAGCTCGTGCGAGTATCACCCCCCTTGGGATGGCCTCTGCGATGCGCGAGAGGATTGATAAGGATACCGCACTCAAGGTCATTGACCCTCTTGACGCTTTGGCAAAAATGGACATCACGCCAAAACCTTCGCTCGATGGCCATCTAGCGCCCGCAATCTCAACAGATACGATGCAGCCTTCGACCAGCGGTGGATACCAGGGAGACGAATCTGAGGCAGACGAAACCCAGGACCAATCACCCACGGACGCCAATGGCCCTTTCTCTCCAGCTAGTACATACGAATCGAGGTCGTCTCTATTCCTCCCCCATCCTGGAGCTCCCAAACCTGTAATAACAAATGGCCAAATCGAGGCTCGCCAGGCGGCGATCCATGTTGCAAACGCAGCTGGCCCAGGTTCCCGATACTCTATGGCTCTTCCATCTTCACCAGAAGCTCAATACCCAACTCTCTCGCTTCCTACTGTTATGTCACTTGTCAGCACTCTCGCCATGGCTGCTGCTCGAGCAAAAAATGCGAACACAAGCGCGAACGCGACGACCGTTTACGCGACCACTCAAGTTGACCTTCTCAGCTCTCCTGTTCCCGTTCCTATCGCCTTTTCCGTGGATAGTCATCCACCAAGTCCTCGTGTTACCGAACCAGAACTAGGTTTCCCCCGGCAACAGCTCGGCATACCAAGAAGACCCTCTGGTAGTCCAGTCGGGTTGGGAATCAGTTCCGCGTCGCCAAAGGATGAAATTGGCTCCACTAGCCCAGTCATCCCTCGCGCAAATTTCTTCCCAAAGGCGGGTACTCCACGACCTAGGTCTCGCAGCTTTAGCGGCTTTTCTGTGAGTGATGCAGATGTTCTCATACCATCACTAGAACGAAGGTGGGCCTAGCTAGAGCCATCACATTGATCGATTTTTTACTCATTTTTTGTGTAGTCGCGAAGAAGGCAGTCGGCCTAGTGGTCCACTAGACCATCAGTCCCCATTGAGAGGTAGCTCTCCCCTGCCCCCAAGAGCCCAAACGTCTCCATCATCGCGGGCAAGGTCACCTTCACGAGGTCCATCAAGAACCCAACGACCTGCTCATGTCCCTTCTCCGTTGTCACTGCCAGCAATTGTCAATCCAGCTGCGACGGCTGATGAGCGGCCTCATGACTTGACTTCCCCAAGTTCACAAACTAGTCCCAATGTCGGACGAGGAAAGGGGCTACGACAAGTCGTCTCCAGCGGTGCTCTTCGATCTGGAAGTGTTCCTCCTCGAATCGAAGGCTCAATCCGAAATGAAGCGCCTGCACCTAGGATATCGAATGAAAGATCGGAAGTCTCCCCTCTGAAACCTTCACCGTCCCGACGATCGATGTCGAACCACCAAGCACCTCAAGACGATGTGGACCGCGAACGCTCTGAGCTGACAACGCCTTCACTCGTTAATGGCTCGAGCTCGGCATCCTCTCCTGTTGTGCGTAGCGTGTCGCTGCGATCAAAACTGTCAATCTCCGCTCTACGAGCGAAAGGACCAAACGGGCGACCTTCGCGTGATGGCGAATATCCTCCAGTCTCCAATATCTCTCCGGTAACACCGGGACAAGATGAAGAGGAACGAGTGCAGATAAAGGATATGGAGTTCGAGCTTGTTAGGCCAGTTCTCAAGACCTCTAGCATTCAAGGATCAGACGATTTCAGTCCGAGGATCACGTCACCTGGTGAAGTTGAATCGATTAGGAGCGGTTTCAGTGGCGCCGAAGCAGTTGCAGGAGCGTGGCGTGCGGAAAGCCCTGCACTAGCTTCTACCTCACAGGTTCGACCCCCGCACACAAACGCCTCCTCTAAGGACTCGTTATCGTACGACCGCACGCCGGTAGCAATGCAAGGTGCATTGATCGAAGCCCACAGGGTGAGGGAACAGAAGTGGATGGGTCTCATCTCTTCCATACCCTCGTCTCAAGGTCGCAAATCCAAAAAGGTCAAGAGGTTGATCCTTGAGGGAGTGCCGTCGAGTGTCAGAGGGCGTGTTTGGGATCACGTCACCGATAGCAGGGCGCGTCGGATGGAGGGTTTGTTCTCCCAATTGGTCAAGAAAGCGCCGAAGCAGATCATCCCCATAATTGAGCAAGACGTTGAGAGGTGTTTCCCTGATCATCCACACCTTCGGGATCCACGTGGGTCCCTAGCCAATCTCCTATTAGCGTATACCGCGATGGTACCGGATATTCGCTACCGTACAGGTAGTTGTTCATCCATTATATCGATTTATTCGTTCTGACAACCTCCCCTCGCTACAGGGCTTACGCGTATAGCCGGTCATCTGCTCCTACAGGCGCCCGATGAAGACGCCTTTTGGATCTTCGTTGCTGTAATGGATTCCCACCTTCGCGGTTACTATCACGTTTCGAGTACTGGCCAGTTTGAGATCGACGCTGCGCTGTTTCAAAATCTCGTAGAGTCCGTCGAGCCGGAGCTGGCTCATTTACTCTTTGTACGCCCTTTACTTCACCTTTCCAACCGAGACTAATACTTTCATTTATTCATAGAACGACTTCCGCCTCCGTCCAATTGACATTTGCGGCACATGGTAAGTATGCATCATCAATATTAATGAATAAGAGCTAAAAAGCCTTAGGTTCTCATGCATATTCGCTGGAATACTCCCACCCGAACATCTATACCGTGTCTGGGATATATTATTTTATGAAGGTGAGCAAACGAGGTGCAAATGTCACTCGCCGACTCGTCAGCTAAAGGATGGAAAAAAGGTCCTATATATCTATTCAGGGTCGGCCTCGCCCTCCTCACACTTTGCAAACGCCCACTTATGAATATCGCCTCAAATCGTGCCGGGCCCGAGGCAGCCATGGAGATGCTGGGACGACCACCATTCTCATTGCTCCCTCAAGAGCCTGATGTTTTTATATCACATACATTCACAGTCAAAGTGCGCGATGACGATTTGCGCAAGCAACGCACCAAGCGGGAATCTCAATGGAAGAAAGACCGTCTCGCACAAAGGTAGCAAGTATAGTCACTCGTTTCTTGAATGACAATCCGCGAGGATTGTTATCTATATTCTTTTCAATCATGTGCACATAACGTTACTCCGAATATCCACTCTCTCTCAGTCGTGTTCATCCCTCCGCTCCTCACTACAACTCCCCTTCGATGTTACCTGCATGTTTATAATTCTTTGATTCCAATTTTCAAGCATCATTTGACCTGCTACCAATGATATAACGTATACACACGTGATAAAGCCAAGTCTGCCAATCAACAACTCCCTGATCCGTACCCTCGAACACATCACGTTTAGAATTTCGCATCGATGTAAATGTGATCGACGTCGGGCCACTCAACAGGATTGCCTGCCTTCAGTGATTTGACGACTTGTTCTCGCACCCACCAGTATTCAAGTTGATTTCCCTTCATTCTGGGAGACCAAACTCGTTCACCGGTATCGGCTTCCTTCTTAGCCTCAAACCATCTGGGTTTATGTGGCGGAATCAAACCTGCTTCTCGTTTCCGCCGTGTGGCACGTTGGAACTCCTCCTGTTGACCCTTCAGCTCGTTTGCCAGCTCATATTGGCCTAGTTCAAAAGCACGTTGATCTGGGCGTAACCTGCAATCAGTGGGTGGTAATTGAGGCTTCAGAGCAGGTGGGCAATCATTCAATGTGATCGCAAATGGAGTCAGGTTGAATGGTGCCGGGGGTTTCTCAGAGTTTCGCCACAGGAGTATATATTCGTGTTCCGGAGAAGTTGCCGGGTGACCGACCGTGACGTCTGGCAATAGATCACTGGCATGGTTTCCGGTTTTGCGAGCCACGAGCTGGCTATTCCATCGACCAGCGATATCGTATTGAGGCTCCCCTTGTGCGTTGAAAACCTTCCCGGTGATTTCGAACGAGTCTTTGGCTTTCCAGCCTCGTGGCTTGAACGTCAGGACACACTGGTCTTTCGTCCTGTGGTTAGTGATCTAAGAAATACATGAGATCATAGGGCTTGGTGCATCAAGTTAACCACATACCGTCATTTCACCATAGTGATCAATCGTGGGGCTCCCGAGGATGAAACCTGAGACGTTGGTGATCACCTTTCTCCAACTAAAGTGTTCCAAAGATTTGTTAGAGTCTCCCGGTACTACGGGATAGTTGGGCGCCCAGTCGCGAGGTAACTTCAAGTCTACATGGGCTAAGCCGGTGGGCCGAATCTCGAATGACTTCCCAGAAAACTTGTTCTTCGCATCCACCTTTTCAAGGTGAGCACTAGCTATTCGCCTGTTGTAGTTACATACCTCGCCATAATATTGCCAATCTGGTCAACAGGTGAATAGACAGCAGGCGGCGAGAGGCATGACTCACCAGGGCTCTGTGCCATACAGGCAGTCACAGGTGGTTGATGAATCACCTTTTCCGATATATACGTATATCCTTTATCCAGCCTAACGTATTCAAAAGTTTCACTCTGTACAGAAAGTTAGCTAACTCGGAGAAATGAAACAACCCAACCTACCAGACAAGGATTAAATGGTTTAGCGATGCGCCCAATAGTACTAGAATAGTTCGACATGGCAAATGCTGCGATATAGGCGATACGAAGATATGGATCTCGCTCCTTTGCAGCAGCATCCACTGTTGCTTGTCAGTTATACATGCGGCGGAGCCGAAAAATACGTACGGCATTCCGAAAATTCCATGTCTTCCGCCATCCGCTGTAGCATAGAGGTGCTCTCGTCTACGTCTGTCAGGATCTTCGAGGTAAAGAAGGTGAAAGATGCACTGACTGAAGAAGACCGGGAATGATATTTTGGTCAAATCTTTTCCAATACTGTTCTTCAGCACGCTCCATAAGCTAACCGGTGGTCGGTTATCCTTATCTAGGCCCAGGCGTGTCCGAAGGTCCTTATAACCCTCGAACATGGATATATCTATCCAATCATCCTGCATTGGGAGGAGAGAATGTGACTTGAGAGGTTCGGGAATATGCATATTGGGAAGGGCGTTGGCTTCAATCGCATCAAAGAATTCGTCCGAGTCTGAGTCGGAGACGACGGATATCTTGGACGGTGCTCGAATACGTGGAGATGCAAACGTTACGCGAGAGGGTGAGGTAACTGCGACTTCCCCAGCAGTTGTAGGTGGCGAGGCCGGGGCCTCGACAGGTATAGGGGTCTTCTCTTCGACGGGGGACAAGATAGGTGCCACTATAGCATCTGAAACTGCAGGAATGGAACTCTGCCTCGCCGATTTTGGTCGGATGGTGGCTTCGTTATCCTGTTCGCTAAACAAACGTGACCTTCGGCGTTGGTCCTTATTCTGGCGAATTGTCCTCTTCAATTCCTCTTCGAGTTCGGCGCCTTGCTGAACAACCTTCTGCAAACTATCCTCCCAAATACTGGCTCGTTCTTTCTCCCTAGTGATCTGAGAGCGGAACCATTCCTCCCGCTCAGTAACCATCTTGCTATATTCCGAGAGCATGGATTTGGCTTGGGCTAAAGAGGCTTTGAGAGTTACTTGTGTCTCGTCGGACTGTCCAGTGGCCCCACCGGCGTCCAAAAGCTGCAGAGCTAAGTCTATGTGTGTCGACGTGGTATTCCCAATCAATTGAATTGCGTCCTGGTGCGGCGGTTGAGATCTCGAAGTGAGTTCATTCCAGGAGTCTTCATCATCTGAGATTTCAGCCTCCTCTGCCGGAGCTGATGGTACTGGTTGAAGTAAGGACGGGGTAGAGGAAGCCCTTCCATCCCTTGAATTCCTGAGCCCCATAAAACTAACGCTTCCAGTTGCTCTGCTGAATCGCTTCTTGCCAGAACTTGAGGTGTACATTGTACCTTGGTCAGACATATTCGCAGACGTGATACTGAAGGAATCGCTGTCAACCCCTTTCCCTTTCTTGCTCCAATCGATGGCCCGTTGTAGTGCTTGAATCCAACGAGAAACTTCGACTGCATGATTAGCTTTCATGTACCATCGCTCTGGGGTCCCTTCCCCATTTCTAGTCGAGGCATAGATTTCAAACTTGAGCTTATCCGTTGAAGAGGGTTTCACACGGGCATTCCTCATTGACAAGGAGCCACGGCAGGCTAAGTTCTCATCATCCTGATGACGATAATCTGTCTAGACGTGAGCCACTAATCCGGTCATTTTCCCGGGTCCACGCACATGAAAGCATTCCATCCTTAAGAACGAACCACCTAGTATTGTATCCCTTTGCCATATTTCCGTATTTCGTCAGATAACCTCGCATGGTCGGTTCCTCGATTTGAGTGTTCGTAGGTTCTAACAATGTCGTGTCTTGATTGGTGAATTGACGTAGGTAAGCCTTTGTACGGTCGTCTTTCCCAACAATCTCCATAAGTCCCCTTCCTCTCCTATCTCTTACGAAGACGTCCGCTCCAGCTCTGGCAGCGAGCTCTATAAGTGGCAGGTCCTTCCTCTTCACTGCCTCGTGAAGAAGAGAAATTCCTGATGACGCATCTAACTGATTGAGGTCAATGTTTCGTATCCTTGCCGATTTCAGCAGCTTCAAGAGAGCTTCTGGAGGAGACGCGTTCTTGGGAGACATTATATATGATCGGAGGAGTGATAGATAGTTTGCATTGAGCAAGGATCTAGACTCTGTGTTCGGTTATACTCCGTGGAATTCGTGCGCACGTGAGAATGGGGACGGCTACCTTTGATTATACGGGCCACGTCTCTCGTTTTTGCTACTTCGAGACACGTCTTTCCTTGGGGATCGCGTAAAGTGTCATCAATTTCATCCTGCTCAAGGAGGAGCGAAACGACGTCTGCCCTCCCAATCGCGGATGCAAGGTGCAAGGCGCTAGCCCCCGTTTCGGGATCTACAGCATTTGGCGAGATGGATCGCTGTTGAAGCAGAAGGAGAATGGTATCGCCTGGGAGATGGATCATCAAAACTCATGTAATGAGGAGTGATCTATGACTTACACGTCGCGCAACGGATCGCCAGGTGCAAAGCCGCTGAGCCCGCATCGGTGGCGGGGGAATCCACAGAACCTCGATTGTTCCTGCTGATGTCCGTAATCAACGGAATGATGCTTGACGGATCACCTGATAGAGATTCAACGGTCTGAGGGGAATTTCTTTCATAAACAGCTCAAGTGACTAACCATTCCGTAACGCCGCGAGGAGTCTAACTTTGAACAAGGGGTCGTCTACGCCTCAAGAGAAGTTTAGAGATAAAACATTATTGTGGGATACATCGTTGCGTACTTGGTGATGAGCTGGAATGCACAGATGCTTGTGACATGGGTCCAATTTTACGGTAGCGTGAGGCTGGGTGCGGCTATGTGCATCAGAAAGCGGAAACTCTCGCGAGTCGACAATTCCCAGAGGAGATAATATATACACATTTATGATGGCATGGGAGGAAGAGCTTCACCCTTCCTCCTGTTTCGAGCCTCCGTCTCCTTTAAAGCCTCCTCTTCAGTCTCGTAAATAAAATACCATGGGTACTTCACCCAAGAAGGGGACGCAGACCTCTTCTCAGTCGAAACCTCTTGTGGTGTTGACAATGCTCTTCTTCCCCATGCCAGCCTGAATCTGAGAAGGGGGTCATCCCTCATGTCCGCTACCTCTGGAGGGCTCTTTCAGTCACGTAATATTAGGTAGGAGGTGAAGAAGTTACCTGCGTTTTGCTTCTTGCCCCAACTCTCAACCGTGTCTTTGGGCCAACCAATTCTCACTAAGAGAGGTCGAATCGACTTCATTCCCTCCTACGTTCAGACATATAAGTGAAACAATCGCATCCTCAACTCAATCAATCGTACCATTGCGTCCTGTCTCATGAGAGCCCCTGCATACTTGAGCAGCTGGGATACCGAGGGATTATCATCTACAGTGATATCAGCTTTTTGAATCTGGCATGTAGTCCGAGGCTGGCCGCACCAGATGCCCATGGTCCTGTTGATATGTAAGTGAAGGGAGTTTCTACGAGGTATTCTACTAACCGATCGGCATATAGAGACTGGCAGTACGACACCTGTGCCGAGTAAAGGAAAATCAGGTATTTACCCGTATACAAGGGGAGAGCAACTAACGTTGTAGGGTCTAGTAGAGGGTCTTTCCAAAACCCTGCGTCGAGCGTCGACTCCATCCCGTCAATATCACTACCGACTTTCAGCATTGCTCTACGCAATTCTGCCAAGGGTCACGACCATGTCCAGTATACAATTTTGGGAAGAGCTTACCCGAGGTACACCTTTGCATCCATGAGCCTCCTGGGTTGTCGTCCGTAAATCCAGGGAGATACTCAAGTTTATTGGTGAAATATAGACTGTAGTCAGCGTCGAGCCAGATGATCATTCCACCAGGCTTGAGGCACTTGTGAATGT
>WSTO01000588.1:0-11319 GCA_019627685.1 Serendipita sp. 399 | reverse complement strand
TTTGGATCTTCCGGAACCACAAAGCGAAATCGTAAAATGTCAAAAATGTGGTCATATAGAACCAGCTTCCTGTATGTGTCCTACAGAGCCAATCATTTCCGTCGATACTTACTCCTACGAGAAGCCTACGATGACATTCAAATCGTCACCCAATTACGAGAAGATGCCTTTCCGTCCGAATTAAGACAAAAACGTAAGATGCAAACAAGATATCAGGACAATATAGAAACAAGACCGATTGTACGTTCATTGTATGTTTGTTCTGTCGATTTTGACCCCACCCCAGGAAACCATAACGTGCAAGCAATGCGGACATGACAAAGGTTATACAATGGAGGCACAAGTAGGGTTTCTTGATTACTCGTTTTCGCGAGTCTCTGATTTTGGACCCTTAGCTACGGAGTGCGGACGAAGGCTCTACTGTGTTCACAGAATGCGTTCGTTGCGGGTTCAAAGACCGTCTCAATAACTGAAAGAAGCCTCTCTCTCAGTGTAACAAACCTCACGACGCTTGGCTGTTCAGCACACGTATAAATGACACCAGAAGCTACTCGACTAGCAAGAATTCCATGATTTCGTGACACGATACAGGACCTACATATGTATGTATCTGCATAACTGATTCGTTAGAGATTCCTTTAGTCCATTACATTTCGACATTACGATCGGGATTGTTCACCATAAACCGTAGGTTTGATTGATGTCCACTAGCACTAGCACCGGCGCTAGCACTGTTTTTGGTGTAATACGGAGGAACGATTGGGGACGCATCCAGCACTCCACTACTCGCAGCCTGTGAACCCAATTCGAGTGGAGAACTCAATGCAATGTTCGATGGCAACGAGTGCCCGCGCGTCTGTCGGTCCGAAGCGGCGGGTTCGCTGACAGCAGTGGTGGGGGCCGCTCTGGAGTCGCGTATGGCCATAGTATGACCATCCTGACTATTGCTACCAGCCGTAGCTCCCCCAGATCCAAGGCTTAATATTGAGTTGGGTGGTGTAGAGGCCGGTCCTTGGTTCGTATACCTTGCCACATTTCGCGAGGAAAGCCAGGGAGCGGCGGATGGCGGGAGTACCGACTGGTTCACCTCGGCCGGAGGGTTCAACCTCCTCTTCTCCTCAGCGGCACTAAGAAAACCATGGTTGGACTCTTGTGGCCCTCCTCTTGCGGCCTCTAACGAAATGTCAAGGACCCGAGGTTCTACCTCTTGAGGAGGTACGATGTACGGGGTCGGCTCCACCATCCTCCGTGTTGAATTTTGTCTTGAGATCTCTCGCACGCCGTGTCCTTCATCTTCAGCGTCGATTCGGCTGAGCACATTAGACGTCATGGCGGTCCCACTCCCATAGCTCGTAGCTGAGTGCGTTTTTGAGTGACTTCTCCATCTGATACTCGAGGCGACTCGTTGTAGAAGGGACATCCCCTCGGTAGATGTTCGAGGGCTCCTACTTGACAGATTCTGCTCGCTCGATATTCCTTCCTCCACTTTCGCACTCGCAGCGGTACTCGCGGACCGATAGCTTTGAAAGCCGGTAGGGAGTGGGTAAGGGCGTATTGGGACGGGCGCAACGATGGAAGGAGCTTGTTGATCCAAGTGTTGACCAGTGTATTGATTGAGACCGTGATTATTTGGTGTGGAAAATGCTCGACCCAGGATATCGGGCTTCAATTGCTTGCCTTTGGATTGGGTACGGTTTCGAATGGAATCTCCACAAAGTATCCAGACAAGTAAAACACAGATAAGGGCAACTCCGAGTAAGCCGCCCACTGCACCTCCTACAATTGCACCAGTATTGTCCGTACGGCGTCCTGCTGAGGTCGGTGTGGGAGAATCCGAAGATGTAGTGGTTGAGCTGGAGGATAGCGGAGGAGCGGATGACGAGGAAGGAACTATGCCCCCAGAGCCAATTGCTTGCGCCTCGCTCACGTTGAAACGGCCTCCTGTCCAACTCCGTGGATCAACCGCAGCATATTTTGGTATGGTTGTGTTCGATGGAACCGGGATATTCGCAGGGTAGCTGCAGAGACGGCTAAGATAACTTGTTGGAGAGTAGCAAGGGCTTACTTACGGATCTGGAAGAGTTAAGAAGCCTCCGTTGTTACATTCAAGAGCCCAAGGTGCGAACCTGGGGGCTGTTCGTGATGGCTCCAGAGTCCGGTCGAAACGGAGACAACTCACAATATCCAACCGCCTCCTTGACAAGCAGCGCATGCACTCATCAAATTATACACAGCACCAGCGCATGTGCATAGACTTCTTGTGACGTTATTTGGTGGGTTATAGGCTTGTTGTTGGCCGTTTATGATCGGGAGAAGAGGAACCGTCCACTCTGCAAGTAAAAAGACGTGGTTTGATTGATAAAAATAGCCTACAGCAAAACGTATACTCACGCCCAGACCCACAAGCGCCTTGCAAATACGCGGCAACAAGGCATGGCGATTGACCTGCAGTATTCTGCATCCAGTCGAATTCTTGTGCACAAATGGCAGTTGTCTACAAATATTAATGATTATGAATAAGATAATTTTCTAGTGAGAATAAACAGGAAGACTTACGGTAGCACTTTGTGCTTCGACGTTGTCAAACAGCAGTGGACCTGCAACGATTACGCCAACTGTGAGGATTGTCGATCGAACATTGTGCATATTCGCCGGGGACTCCTTCACTCCCACCAATTATTCGAGAGAGAAGATTATATTCTAGGATGCGGAGTTTGCTATAATGCGGGCACGTTCATCGAGGGTTCACCACTCGCCACCCACTCGCCACTCTCGTCCTTTCGTTACACTGATACAAGGCTGGAATAATTCTAAGATTACCAAATCATCAGGACTATTCCATGTAGATTCGTCACAATCGTCTCACTCTCTCAAACGGTGTCTGTATGCATCTCATCCTCCTCTATTGGGACCATGAGTATACTGTAGACCGTCAACGTCAGACTATGGCTTTTCTGACCGACATTGATATGAAGCTTACAGATTCGCAATCGCTTATTGTGTATCCTTCGCCGCCCTGATGTATGCACTCTCCGACTCTTGCAGGATATATCCTTCTCCGTGATCAGTGAGGATCGACTGTTCAGCTCCAACTCTCCATAACTCATCCGTCAGGTCGTCGACATTGATGCATGAGGTAAACTGCGAATCGTTGAGAACTCGGATGGCTTGTCTGAACCATACTCGACAAGTAAACCTCGGTTCTGCAACATCAATAGCAGGAATGTCCATTGAAACCGTCGACAGAACACTCTCCATGCGTTCAATAGATCGAGGTTCTCCTTTTGTGTTTCCTGGATCCAGTCAAGTCGTGTGGTCAATTACCATAACTTGACGAGTATCAAAAGCAAAGAGTACCAATTTTCAGAACAACGCAGCAATTTAGTGAGCTGGAAAGATTGCAATCTTCGACTCGGTAAACCCATCCACCAGAGAGATTAGTAGCATCCATCTTCCAAATAACCTGAGCATCGATACCAACACCGAGAGCCCAGTGGAATGTGCCATCACCTCTACTAAAGAGACAAGCGTATAAGTCCCCTGCAACAAGGTTGCCGCAAGAAGCCATAATAGCTCAGGTGTTCAAGACAAAACATAATTGGGCTCAGCGTAGGTTTCGTGACGCGCGATATCCAAAACAAACCGACTTGGATTGCAAAAAGAAGAAAAAAAACTTGAAAATAGATACGGGTTGATACAAATCAACGCAAGAACAAAATTAAATCCTTATCCAACAAAACCTACAAATCCCCTCATCCAGTAAACCGTGATTTCTCTTCAGGATACTCGTCTACGTTGGGAAGACGTGGAGTATGTCGTGTGTTGGGGTACCGATTCCGTTCCTCGTCCTGAATCACATAAGGTGGCGCCGCATCCACAACCGATGATGCTTCCGCGGGTGACATGGTCGCCGCTCGGTCAATCTCGTTTCCTACTCCCATCGTCGAACCCATTATACCATGATAGGTCTCACCAGCCACCGACGGACCGGTTTGGCTGACTGTAGGTAGCTCATAGTTGTCTACTGGTAATACTGGTGTAGGCGGAGGTGGTGGCGTATACCGTAAGCCACCGTTATACTTGCGAGCATTTCCGTATCCTCCCGAAGACGAAGATGCATCGCTTATTACATACGGTGTAGCTTCTGCGACAGGCTGCTGATGGTATCGAGATGTAGCCAAGTTCGCATCCAATAGGCTCACATCCGAAGATGTATGAGCATGCCCTTGGCGTGTGGTAGCTTGTGTCATGAAAGTGCGGACACTGGGCGTGGTGTGCAACGTTGTGGGAGCGATTGCTATCACCTGATCGGGCCCAAACAAATGAGAGTTGTGACTTGTAGCAGGGGGAGAATGGATTATGCTTTCAGTCACTGTATTCTGCCGGGACAGATTGCCCTGTTGGAACATCTGTTGCTGCGCCTGCTGCTGCTGTGTCTGGAACAACAGCGGTTGCTGCATCGTTGTCACTATAGAATGGTTGCTTGGTGTGTATGAGGAGATACTGGGAGTGGTCAATTGGGCAGCTAAAACTGGGCGGACAGGAACCGGAGCTAGAAGATGGTGGGAAGAGGCGACCGTCGAGGATCCATAGTGTGGGGGTACCTGGTGAGATGCATTGGATAATTGATATGCTTCCTTTTCTCCACTTGTTGGACCCTCAGAGGATCGGGGTTTCCGCGAGAAACGATTGGGACAAAGTAGGAATGTGGCCAAGACTGATATTAATGAGACCCCCAAAATACCCCCAACAACGCCTCCTACTATCGACCCAACGGGGGGACCATTACTGGCACCCGAAGTGGCTGCGGTTGTTGTTGAAGGCGCTTGTGTAGAGCCGGTTGGAGAAGCACTGGAGGAAGCAACAATAATGGCATCCCCTGATCCTATCTGAGTTGCTTCTGTTATATTGAATGTCGCACCAAACCAAGTCTGTGGGTTTTTTGCCGCATAGGCTGGAATCACCGTCCCATCAGGAACTGGGATATTGGAAGGGAATCTATATCGATCAAATCAATTCTTAAACTCATCGAAGAGTATCAAGGAAGAGAGACTTACGCCTGAGGCGAGATAAGATTATCTGGGGATACGCAGTTTTGTGACCAGACAGCCCATCTACAGTGGCGTGAATAACCAAGTACCGAGCGAAGATACGAGCTCACATGCGCCATCCACCGTCCTGACAAGCGGCACATGCGCTCATCAAATTATAGACCGCCCATGAACTAGACGATAAAATGGGAACCGGTCAGGGGCTTCAGTCCGAGCCGGACGGATTAAACGGAAGAGACCCCCGGAGGGGGGCGTTTCGTTTCTCACCAGGTACAAAGACTTCTGGACTCCGAACTTGGGCCATTATATGCCTGCCTTTGTCCATCCGGAAGCTGAGGAAGCGCGGGCACAGTCCATGCTGGTGGCGGAACGATAGCAAAGAAAAAAAAAAATGTCACTAAAAATATTCCGAAAAATGGGTTCGAAAGGAGAGTATCTCACAACCCGCAGAACATTGGCCTTGTAGCTGCGCCGCCACGGAACAAGGTGATTGTCCCTTCGAGTTGAACATCCAGTCGAATGTTGGTGTGGCGCAAGTCGCATTTGTCTGAATGGGAATTGTTCGTGTCCAGATCCTACTCTCCAAGACGAGAGACTCACTGAAATTTGGCCATAAACCCTGTCGATGTAGTTAAATGATGATGCGACCGCGAGTAATGCAAGAAAAATCGGCGCGTTCCACATCGGTGCCACGAAAGTTTGTGAATTCTCCAAATAATATCCCGTATTAAGTATAAAGTAGTAAAGAATGAGGATTCCAGGCGAATATTGGGGGCGGTCAGCGGTGAAAGGGGAGGAAGGAAAGACTGAGCTATTCAGTTTGCCGAAAGTCGTTTGCCAAAGTAGTGTCAGCCCATCACCTTCTGTCATCTCGTAAGGCGCGGCTGCTCGTATCTTCGTCAGCGCCCAATCGTTTCCATTCCGACTTGCTGGGCGATGCGTGCTCGTAGCCGCCGGAAGTGAACACATGCTCTGCCTTCTTGGGGGCGCGGTAAATGAGTGATTAATGGAATCGCAGTGATTGCGTAGAGTAAATTCCTCATGAACCCGGATATAGAGAAGAGAGCATCGCATCGAGGAGACTCGCTCTTGACGATCGATCATGGCCAGAAACACTTCGAACAACTAGATGGAGGGGAAGTCCTGTCTATGAATAGAGTGAATAGATAATATTACACCACAACGAAATGAGAGGCGCAGCCATGGCTAGTATCACTCTGGTCCAATCCAGGCTTCCCGGAGGTATATTAGTCCAAAAAGAACGAAAAGGAAGGCACCACCGAGAGTAACTGATAGAAGAACTGTTGTCAGTCATCTTCCCGATCGTGTTCTAGCTCGGAAACGCACCATGTTTGATGGAAATTTGCGTCGATATCCAACGACCCCCGATCACAGCAACTGCTGTGCATAGACTATGCCCAACAACGGTACCAAGAGTGACAATATATACGTTCTATAAAAGGACCCAAAGTTAGCCCGTCTCCACACCCAAGGTCGACAGAACACTTACATGAGCTGCGGCTAGAGCGATCGTAGCTATTTGGCTTCGATCTCCCCACTCTCCCAAAAACGTCAAGAGGAAAGCTTGAACAAAGACTGGTCCCAGGAAGAGCGACGCGAAATTATGAGCTCCTTCACGCACTCTAGAAACAAAACTCTGCTTCTTCTGACGGGTCCCAAAGTCAGATTTTGACGGCGTGGTGCCCATCTCCAAATCCTCAGCGCGGCCTTCGCTCAGATGATTTCCACCATCACCATTTAGCTTGCGTAATGGAACTTCACCTCCCCCTTCTCCTTCTTCCTCCTCAGCAAGCTCTTCTTCCACTTCTTTCATCTCCTCTTGCACTTTGGCGTTTCCACCTTCCATCTCCCAGCCTTCCTTTCCCATCTTGATTCCAAACCAAAAGAAGAGAAGAGCCGCCCCTAATTGTGTCCATCTGCGGCGAAGGAAGAGGCTAGGTAGGACATGACCCATGCCAGCACTTAGCAAGCTCATCACCGCAAGACTGGAGAACGCGCCAAGAAACACGACGAGTCGTGAATGACGCATAGAGAGGATTGCAGCGATCAAAAAGGTTTTGTCACCTATCTCCGAGGCAAGGATCATAAGAAACGATTGGTAGAGTGCGCTCGCAGACGACTCGTTGTCGCTCAGTAGCATCGAAGACGGTAGCGAGGACTTGAAGTCCATTTTCTTGAAGTCAATGACAGATTATTAGTTGGATCTATACGGGCCACAGGCCCACTTGATAATTTGTGGTCGAGGTAAAGAGCTGCGCGCGTTGCCGCGCACGGTTGTTTATTGGGGGTTCCAGTCGAAGCGATTCCCAATGGAAGAAACGGGTTGATAATTAATCAAAAACAAAGTTATACATTTATACGGCCCTCCGGGGCAAAACCTGACCGTAGTCAGTCAGAAAGTGGCCAATTAGGAGCAGACATTCATAAATGAACTCGATGGAAGACTAGTAGACACGGCTCACCCCTTTCACTAAAGGCCACACCGACCTGAGCATTTGATATTTAGAGCCTCCTCAGATTCATGGGAGCCATTACGAGTACTCTCCCATAAACAAGCGATAGTGAGATTGAAGCGGAGTTTAAACACTTTGGACCCTGCCGTCGTATACCGATTCAGCGCGACTCAATCGACATGAGATAACGGAACTTCCACAGCTTCTACGGCGTTCAAATCAAATCTTGATTAGCTCTCTTAACGCTCTACTTCCATCCACACGCTTATATACAGGAGGAGACCAGTGGCGGTCCGATTAGAAAGGAAAGACGCTTCGATCACCATTATTCGCTTTCCAATAAACAGCATTGGACTGCTTTACAAGACATGACATGTACGTTTCTCTTACATCTCGCAGTTCAAGTACACTAATGCTTTGATTTGCTCCTTTCTGCTTCACTCATACTCCAGTATATTCAGTCCTTCATACTCCCATCATACTCCCATCCTATCAATGCAATGTGACTGGCACCAGCCGCTCAAGCACGCGTCTCATCGCGTTTGGCGACGCGTCATCATCATGCATTCGGGGTGCTTGTGATAATATATCGATATTTTTCACTACTTTTTAGGAATAGATACACATTTGAGGCTCAGGGCACTTGATTTGATACCTTAAGCAATGTTCATGAAGGGCGATAGCCGCATTTTCATGAGAGAAAGCGCTCGCATTCTCTGAAAAACACTTGGAATTACTGAAGGTTATCGAAATAGATTTCTATTGGAAGCTTTCAGGAAAATTTGAAGGGATACAAAAGAGCAGTCATGGCAATAAGGTTGGTTTACGCGAACTTCGAACGTGCAGCAGGGTCGCATATACGTCGTACATAAGGTTATTTCACAGAAGCGGACTTTGAATTTTTTGACATTTGGAGTACGGTTCCTGAAGCCATGTCCAAGAGGACCTGACCTTTACGGTCAGGAACTTGTACAAGTAATGAATCGAAAGATTATCCGGGCAAGCTAACTGTTCATTGCTTGAGCGTAGCTCGGTGGCTGGGAAAAGTCCTCTGATAAAATAATCCTATCCACGTCGAGTATTTTCTCGACAGCCTCGTCAAGTTTCCGAGTAACATCTGCGTCTCGTGTATATTGTTCGGTGTGGATCCCAACCTCTCCGAGCTTGGTCCATCTATGATAAGGTGAGAATGGATAGGGGCCACGAAGGTCACGTACTCTGATAATGAAACCGTTTGGAGACCTTGCTCGACATTGAATCTATAATATTTGCCCCTTAGCTCCCGTTTCTTATACATTTGATGATGTACTGCCTGGCATTGGGTTGCAATCCGCTCCAGCGTTTGAATCCAAGGTTTGGGCCAGAGTCGATCGAAATGGGATGGATTTTCCAGAGAGAGTACTCGAGGCATTCCTGTTCCGAGACTAATGATAATACCGACCTCGCGGTGGGGCCATATCTTTAGTGCCTCTTCGTAAACTTGTTCGCCTGAGGGCCTCTTCAGACCAATGCGACCCGAATACTTTCCATACACTCACAGGGATTATTGCATCCAAAGCCGCCATCCACGTACACTGAACCATCGATATGGATAGGCCCAAAGAATGTGGGTGCGGCCGAGGTCGCGCGAATAGCCTCCCAGACCTTGCAATCTCGAACAGCATTGCTTTCACGACTTGCATACGTACGAAAGAGACTGGGAGAATTCCGTTGTGCTTCACTTCCAGGTGTTGCACACACAAAACTGTAAAAAATAAGATAAGATTAACGTGACCTAGATGCGAAAATACATACGTACGCTCGACAAATATTGGAGTGCTCGTCGAACATATTCACGTCGCTCCCTCCTGTCATGATTGGCGGGTCTCGGAAAGGCATCGTCACCTCACTTTCTTCGGTGGCTGTCTCACCATTCGCAATCTTCACGAGACTTTCAATATCCGCAAGCTCCTTTTGAATAACCCGCTCCAAGATCTTATGGTCGAATTTATCCTGAACGAAGCCCCAACCCCAGCGCTCGTACCCAAAAACCTCCTTTGAGAGAGAAGCGTACATCTCCAAACACTTTTCAACAGAGAGACGAAGTCTGCCCAATAGGATCGCTATGATTCCACCGGTGGAGGTGCCGCCGATCAGATCGAAATAGTCGCAGGGGAGCGGTGGTTGGTCGAGATTCAAGTCCCATTGTATGCGATGCTAGATAGGAGAGTCAAATTCATTGTATCTGAACACACTGGACCAACATGAAGTGATATTCGCCGGGTAGTGGATATTGAGGGTCCTTGGGACCGTATTTGGGAGCAGCACGCCATAATTCGCTATGCTCCATCGTAGTTCACTTTGAAGCATACCCACCATAATCACTTGCAAAATCTTGAGCTCGGAGAACCCACGGATTCCACCACCGTCCAACGACAAGAGTCTCAACGGCCGTTCATGCATCGATTGTCGTATCTCTTGTTCAGACATCGAAAGGTGTAAATGTTGTAGTCAAGGTCTAAGTCCAGTGGCTACGCTTTGATGCTGCCTGGCTCCAGGTCGCTGACTGACTTAGAGAGGCGGTCAATATGTTGCAGTGTGAGTCGGGCGCGGGCAGTTTGACAGTAAAACGATCAAATTCCGAGGTGGAAATACACAAGAGACTGTTGTGTAATCCATACGGCTAGGAAGGTCCTAAGAGGCTGCATAGACCGGAAATGGTAGAATCCATCATCTCGACTTCTAAGGGTATGTCAATCTGCTTCCAAAATCACATCATGCGATTGAACTATGTATGAATACAATAAACAAATTACTATCTAATGGAAGAGTCTATCAAATCTGCAGGAAATCGCTCGAGAGCAAGAACAACGCGACAATCATTGCGATACCTTACTCGCAATCATCAACCAGACGATTTCGTGGTGGCTGCTGTCCGTAATCATCTACCCATGTCTACATTTAAGGCGCAAGTCAGCTACCCCGTTGGCATGTTCTTTCGTGCTGCGATAACTTACCGTAAGGTTAGGGTTCGTGTAAGCCTCCATATGATGGTTGATATAATTAGACGTCGGAAATCCCTCTGGGTCGCAACCAATATTGATACGATCTGGGTGTTGGTACACGCGAACCCAATCGACAAGCATCTTCGTCGGGAATTGCAGGTTCTCAAAGTCGACCTCTCCAAAGTTTTCGGAGAGACCAAGATTGAGTATGATATACTAGAGGAACGTGAACCAAGGCCCGTATGCAAATCGGAAGGCTTACCATTGGCTCCTTTGGTACGGGCCGAGCTGAGATTTCTACAAGGCTATTGGCACCCAGTCCGCCAGCACCAAGTCTCCAAGCGTTCTTTCCATCATTGATCCATGTGATATATGCCCCTGCGTCAAAAGATAAGTAGCGAAACCAACAACAGAACAAGCTGTATGTACCATCTTCTTCGTAACCGGGCTTGTACTCGAACCCATAGATTGAATAGCAGCCAGTATTGAACTCGTAACAATCTTGATTAGTGTACGAGATCACTGAAGACGCCTGCTGGTAAACGGATCCTCGATAGAGATTCAACTCTGAAACGCTATGATCGTAAATCGTCAAGTAAGATTGATTGTTCCATGAATAAGACGCGTCGAATGGTGCCCATTGACACTAAAAATAGGTCAGTGATGCAGCTAATATACTCGAAGACGACATACGGATTGCGAGACGTGGCCTGTTCGATCTTCAACTCCTACTTGTGCCTCCAAAACATCGATTTCGGGAGCAGCACGGCCGACAAACGTCCCATCACGATTCATTGGTCCAGGGTGCTC
>WSTO01000587.1:0-11323 GCA_019627685.1 Serendipita sp. 399 | reverse complement strand
TTGTAATCAATTAGATTATACTCGTGAAGGTTGGGACATATGGTGTGTAATAGCCACGGATTTACTAGATTATATGTCTCGAGATGGTCATCTTGCGAGCATTTGAAGGTGACATGCACAGTTTTTGTGCTTCTACCTCGAGGCTGTCCTGAAGCCCCAATGCCTAGCGCAGCGTTTATAAATAGCTGGTCAAGAGTACTATGAATAGCGAGACATATAGACGACCACGCAGCTTCCTCGACAAGAGGATAGAGTGTCTTGCAGGTCCTGAGCAAGCGTAGAAACTTAGCCTGTCCTTGATGTCGAGCTCGCTCTGCATCGCCTATCCATATGGAATCGTGTACGAATGATCCAAACGCTCGTCCCAAGGGACCCCAATCGTATTCAGCACGAGTCGTGAGCAGAATTTCACGCCACAATTCGGTTGGAAGTGCGTGAAGATAATCCATTTGTTGGTATGTATTATTGGTGACTTTTCGTTGGTTTAAAATGGGTAATGGATGGAGAAAGGCGAGAGTCTTTCGTCCTTGACGCGGATGTGGTGAGCATCAAATTTGGAGACAATCAGCGTCTAAGATCTGGATCCCACAGCGGGCTCAGAGTCTGGCCAATAGGCCTCGTGTATATATATAGTTGGAATAAAGGTGAATCTCATGAGCTAACTCGTTCTCTCGGGAATTCAGGGTTCTACTTCACGGTTCATGGAACCTCTAGCGCGTTCAATAGACTGAACTTTGCAACACATAGTGCACAATCGAGAGATAAAAAGTGATATGAACACCCGGATGCCAAATTTGTAACTCTTCAAGATGATTTTGTGACTGCGCTCGCTTCCATTCCCAGCCTCACTCCCCTATCCACCCATCATCGTCACTGCGGTCTTGCCTTCTATACAGGTGCCCCTCTATAGGCATGTCCGGAGATGGATTGTAGAGGAGAGGAAGAGATCCAGGGACAGGGAATCCAATCGCGTTCGTCGCGAGTGATGTGCAAGATATCACGCCAGAGCTCAGGGGGAAGTTAGTCCATTTTGTATGCCTTAATGTATTTGACCGCTGATTTTCGATCAAAACAAGGACAAATGGTCAGGAAAACAAGACTCTTTCTTGCCCGCGAACGTGGCGAGGGCTACGCTTTGATGCCTGCGCACAATGGTCATGGTATTCCCTCAAGCAAAATAGACAGGGAACTGAAAAAGTTTCGTTCTATATTCACGTTACGTGACAGTTTCAATTCAAAGAGGCTTTACGCATGATGCGATGGTGACCGCAGTCCAATGGAACAACAAAACCATAGGGGAACAAGTCCAGATTCAAGCTGGGATCAACCGAAGATGCACGTGCCCTTCGTCCTCCTTTTCACCCCCTTCCAGTCGTACTCGCATCTTCTTCTCGTCATCCAATAGGACTGACATATTACACACATCGCGCCCTCCTCCCTCTTCCTCCTCTCCACCCTGGTCGCCTTTTCTGAGACCGCCAACGACCTCTGTAGCATTCAAGAGGACCGCAGCCAACGTCGCATCCACCAGAACCCGTCGTTTGCCCGTCGACGCCTGAACAAACACAATCGCCGCACAACACGCAGCGACGCACATATTGAGCACCAACCACGCAACCACCCTCCGCCGATCAACCGTCGCCGCCGAAAGCAAGACGGAGATACGAACCTCTGTCTCGAGCGGCTGTCCAACCCAGTTATTCGCATCCGTCAACGCGTTCCATGTCCCACAGTACGCCTGCATGAGCGTATCGATGATGTACCGATCGAGGCCCATTTGCGGCGCGAGGAGGGTTCGATTCGCCAGGCTGAGCATGATGGAGACTTCTGGCATCACATGGAAAGCCGGCTCAGTCATGATATCTTCCAGGAGCTCCATTTCCGTTTCGTTTCGGAGTGTGAAACGACTCGTGATTCGACAGTTTGTACACTGACCAACCCCCGCGCGAACAGAGACCCGCGCGAATGCGAGACAATGAAAGTATTTGCCGAAGATGAGACCGGATTTGGTATCCCTAAAGTACTTTGCATGGTATTTTAAATCGGCTGGTGCGTTGTCGTACCACTGTCCTATTTGCTGCTCACACGTTTGACCTCTGAGTGATATCCCCATGTTCATCACGACGTAGTAACTCCCGATGACGGTTGTAGACTGGAGAGGATCGATGGTGGTAGTGTTCAAGCCCGTTTTGGGAACCAGAGCTAGAGTTCCTGGGAATGGGCTATTATTCATGGGATTGATGGATGACGTGTAGTTGAGGAGACCGCTGCTAGAGTCGGTGACATTCAAGATAGTTGAGTCGAGCGTATTGTCTGGGTCTTTGATCCATTCGAACGAGTCGATGACGAAAAATGGAAGGGTGATATTGGCCAGAGTACTGTTGATCGGTAGATCGCGCGCCACGTCCACGACCCTCCAAAGATCGCTGGTATGGCTTGTGTCGTATGCCTGCCTGGCATTGACTAAACCGGTCATAACGAGAATGACGGCTTGTACTACGACGCTATAATCCGTCCGGGGGATTCGCCACATCCACGAATTCCAGCCCTGCGAAATTCCCTTCAACGCTCCACCATTGGATCCAGTGTTTGTCACCGTTTCCCAGGAAATAGAGCCGTTGAGAATAGGTGAGTAGAGTTCGGCGGAGAGGAATAGCAGCGCGAAGCAGGATATCATGATCCTATATATGCTCCATGGCCATGGTCGAAGGAACGGATGGGATACGAGGCCATCGATATCTGCGAGCGACAGTCCCTCTCTCTCAAGAAGAATATACACCGCACGCCAGCAGGCGATACCACAGCAGAATCCCCCAAGAAGCCGGGTGAGTGTGGAGGCGAGGGAGACGAGAGTGACGACATCGGATTGTCGCAGACCTTGAGAGAAGGGAAGAAAGATAATTTGTACATCTCTCAGCTCGAAGATGTCGTCGGTGCTGCTCGTGCGAAACTGGTGCGTGTGGATGACAGAGGTCAGCACAGCGGAGATCGCAATTGCCAAGGAAAAATAAACGAGGATGGGAGCTACGACCAGGAAACCGACTTTAATCCCGCTTTCGTGGCGGATAGTTCGCGGCGTTGGAAGGTCCGGCTCCGAGTCTACCGTCGGCTCTGGCTCTAACTGGACAGAGTGACCGTCCGTAGATGTAGAATCTTGCCCTGCAGACATATTGAGTGAGACGCCCAGTAATACGGGGAAGTATCTCGTTGCATCTCTCCTGTCCCTGTATTTATCTTCCACACATACGTCGCACGTGCAAACAGAAGTGGAGAATGCCAAACCCAGCCAGCTGTCAGCTGATAGCTCTGCTTGTATAATGAAGAGTATATGGCAGTGAACTGGAGTCTAAGTAGAGAACGTCAAACCCAGCCAGCTGGTCAGCTAATATATCTGGCTGGTGGGCTAGAGCCATTGGCTCAACTCGTCGTAATGCGCTGTAGACGTTCGATGTTGAATATTCGTGATACATTATAGATAGATGGGTGAATCGTATACCGACTAGGGTCGTATCATGGCCGGCGCGTTGATAGAGCGAGCAGAACAAGGTGTGTTTACCATTCGACCCTGATGAAGTACTTCTTTCACCAACCAACACCGTCGCGGCGTGAATAACTGACCAATATCGTAGCTTTATTTCTTATTTCCATCGTCTCCGTGTCTACAAAGCCGTTCATGGCCACGGCCTGCGTGATGCCCGTCAAAACGTCGCCATCTAAGACATGACTCAATGCGGTTTCCTAAACAAGAGAGCCATTGAGAATAGGAGAGACGAATCCAGAGAAAGGAAAGAGGAGCGCAATGCAGGATATGGCAAGGAAATCAATGGTGCAATTTTGCTAACCAGAATCCCGCACTCGTCTAGAGAGCTCACCCGATAGAGTTCATCCCCTCACCAATGGATGAATTTGAAACTAAACGACAGTGTACCATCACCTACTCGGATTAAATGAACCAAATTTTATTACTACACATGTACATTTGTATTTTACCGCGCCTATGGAAACTACTCATAAATGTGGGTGAATCTTTCTCGTCTTCTCGCCCGCTTCGAGACCGGAACTAATTTAAAGTGTATATGTGTCCTCTCCTTCTCGTCATCAGCTCTCAGTCGCACTCGTGTACTCCTTTCGTCCGCAAATAGCAGGGACATATTGGAGACGTCTCGTCTCCTAATTCCTGTCGTTTCTCCATCCTCTTCGTCTTCGTCTGGTTGTAGATCGATTTTCCTGAGACTTTCGACGACTGCTGTAGTGTCCATGAGAAGAGCGGCCAGCGTTGCGTCCACAAGGACCCGCCTATCGCCAGCCATCGCCTGAAGAAGTGCGATAATTCCACAACATATGGCGATGAATAAGTTGAGCATGAGCCATAGGGCCACCCGGCCCAGATCAACCACTGCTTGTGAATCTGGGGCAAAGGTCGTTGCATTGGTGGCCAAAGTCACCGCAGCCCCTCCTCCTCCTCCTCCTATATCATATGCTGCCAACGCGCTCCAGGTTCCACAGTAAGCCTGGGTCAACGTATCATTGATAAACTTTGCCATCCTCCTCTGCTCCTCTTGCTGGTGCGGAGAGGCGGGTGTCATATTCATGCTCTTCAACGCACTCGACACCTCCTGCATCACATGCAAAGTCGGTTCTGTCAAGTAGTCAGGCTGAAGGCTGATCTCCGATTGATTGCGCAAGACCAAAGGACTGGCGATTCGACAATCCGTACAATCACCAGCTCCCGCACGGATGTCGACGCGGGCAAAAGCGATGCAAGGGATACTTCCTGTCGATGAGGGCGTAGAAGGCTGGTACGATTTCACCTCGGTCGGCACGTGATCGAAGAATTGCCCAGTTTGTCCCTCGCAGGATCCTCCCCGCTTCACATTTCCCAGCGTGATGGCAACATAGCGTGCTCCCTCCCATGTCGTCCGCTGAGCGACGGCAGAATCAGAAATAACGTCATCCCAACTATTGTTGTTGTTGTTTGTCGACGGTAGTAAGGCAACGTAGCCGCCCACAGAGGACGAGAGTGGATTATCTGGTGAGGTGTAATTGAGAAAGCCACTATCCCATCGAGTGATGATGTCGAGGAGGGTGGAATTCAACGTGCTCTCCGGATCGTTAATCCATTCGAAAGAATCGACGGCGAAAAACGGTATGGTGATATTGGCTAATGTACTGTTGATAGGAAGTTCGTTTGTCGCTCTCTCCGTCCTCCAGAGGTTTGCACTGTAGCCAGTGTTGACCTCCGGTCTGCTGCCTAACGCTGTTGCAATATAGGCGACCGCCTGATACACCAAAAGTTGCCTGTCCTTGGCCGTGTCCGGTAGCCTCCAGGCGATAGTTGGTGTGGAAATGGTCAGGGTCTGATTCTTGGAGATAGGACTCATTGCCCCTTTCCACGCAACAGAACCGTTAAGGATCGGAGAATAGAGTTCGGAGGAGAGGAAGAAAAAGACGACGAGGGAGATCACGGCCCTCTGACCTCTCCACGGCCATGGTCGGAGAAAAAGGATATGAGACGAGCTCATCGATATCGGAGAGTGTCAATCCTTCCCGCTCGAGAAGGAGATAGGCAGCACGCCAGCATGCGATGCCAGAACAAACACTTCCGAGAAAGCGCGTGAGGGAAGAGGCGAGGGAGATGAGGGTAGAGATGTCGGTTTGCCGGAGGCCGGAAAGCGGAAGAAAGTCGAGCTTCCCGTCTTCGCGCTCTGCGAACAAAGCGTCCGTGCTACTGAAGCGGAAATGATGTTCGTTGATGGCTGAGAATAGGACGCTGGCAGTCGCAATTGCCATGAACATATAGGCGATAATAGGGCCAGCGACGAAGAACGCAACCTTGAAGTGGCTTTCCTTACGGAAACCACGTGAAGTCCGACTACCCGATATCCGACTATCCGATATCCGACTACCTGCGAGAGGTACCGACTCTTCGAAATCCCTAATGATAAAGGAGGTTCCGGTGGCCATTTTCTAGATTAATGGAGCTAGAGGGCAGGCTGCAAGACCACAGAGCTACCTACGTACGGCTACTTGAGCGGACCTTCGTGAAAATGTCTTGCTATTTGTCGGCATAGCAATACTTATAGCCAATCGTAGGGCCGCGCACCCAGAAGACGGTTCAGGGCGGAGGGAATTGAAAGGTACACCTTTACTTTCAAAGCAGTAGCGCCAGGCCATACAAAGAGCATTAAACGACTCTCACCTCCGTGCCGCTACGGCTTCGGATGAGCTGAGATTCCATCGTCTCTGAGCTCTCCCTTGGTGACCTCGGCCATTATAAATTTTACATAGGTTCATGTGGAGCGAGACCTCTAGTCACACAAACTCAGAGGTTTCCTTCCACAGACAGTAGTCGATCTCGGAATATATTGGGATATTGTCGGTCATTTGTGGGCAGACGGCTCCTCATGATGTGGGGAGTGAGTCCAAGTATAGTTCACCACTTGACTACTGACCATATCGTCAGAAAATCAAATCAGTCTTCAGCACTCACCAGATTTCGAGTCGCCGACACGTTCTTAGCATCAGTGCGAATTCATGGATATCAGTCATGTACGATCGTCCTGCAGCGCCGACGTTCCTTCCAACAACCAAAATCTCTTTGAAGCCTTTGAATCAGCCCTAGATGAAGACGGAATAGAAAGGACGCCAACTGAGTAATAAGATTAGTATCGCTGTCACTATCAACTCGAGTTAGGCTGTACGCGCTAGGTCGTTCAACAACATTTGGCGAACCCAGTCTTCCAGGATTACCTCGTCGCCTGATGAGCAGCAATCCCAGTATAGCGAAATTCCACGCAACCAATAACGCTCTTTGGCTAACTGACCTCCCTCCCCTCCGTTCTTTTACTCGTTTAGACAGCGAACTTCACCTTGGGCTACGATCGGCAGGTCGATCTCCTATATGTACACCAAATAGCGGAGTCTTGTCTACGGAACATATACAGGTATGGTCATTCGGTTGGCAGCAAAAATTGAACATGACACACATCAACGGGTATAGTGGAAAATCCAGAAAAATAACCCTAAGCTGGGTTATATGGAGCTTTCCGGGACTAATCTAAAGTGTACATGACCATTCTCTTTTTCATCTCCCCCTCTTAGACGCACTCTTGTGTCCTTCTCGTCATCGAAGAGAAGTGACATATTGCAGATGTCCCGTCTTTCTCTTCCTTTCTCACTATCTTGACCCGCAGTACGCAGGCTATCGACGACTTCTGAGGCGTCCAAGAGCACGGCGGCCAAGGTGGCGTCAATGAGCACTCGCCTTTTTCCAGTCGCCGCCTGGATGAGGACGATGGCCGCACAACACAGTGCGATGCATATATTGAGCACGAGCCACGCAATCACCCGAGGCTGACTGACCATCGCTTGCGAAACCTGAACGGCCAAGCGCACCTCGGTCTGCACCGTCGAATTCAGGGCGCCTGCATAGTCGGTCAGGGAGGTCCAAGCGCCACAATACGCTTGTGTCAGTGCATCGATTATATAGCGATCGAGACCGACGATTTGCGGCGAGAGGAGTGTCGAAGACAATGCGGTCAGCACTTTGGAGACCTCGGGCATCATATGGAACACCGATTCTGTCATGTAGTCCCCTTGAAGTTCAATGTCGGACTCGTTCCGGACGGTGAAGCGGCTGGTAATGCGACAATCGACACATCTACCGGCGCCAGCACGGAGAGAAATCCGAGCAAAGGCGATACAACGACGTTCGTTCTCGCCGTAGCGAGGAACGGCTGTAAAGTAGAATTCGATATCGAGTGGCACGTATTGGGACCAGTCCCCTGCATTCCGTATACATCTAACTGCAGCTCCGAACCCCACTATAAGAGCTACGTAGTAATCCCTGGCGTCGATTGTACGTTGAAGCGAGGTGTTGTCCGTGTGATCGAATGGCGTCTTTGGAATCAGAGCCAGATCCCCGACTGTTACTGCCCCAAACATTGGGTTTATCGGCGATGTGAAGTTGAGGAGATTGCCGTTCCGACCTAGAGCGCCCAACGTCGTGGGATCTACCATATTGGCTGGATCAGCGATCCACTCGAACGAGTCTACCACAAAAAATGGCAGAGTGATATTCGCCAATGTGCTGTTGATAGGAAGGTCGCGTGGAATGACCCTCCAGAGATCTGTATGGTGACTGCCGTTCGTTTCACCTCTTCCGCCGACCAATGCGGTTGTGACATGAACCGCTGACCGATAGAGATAGCTAGTGTGTTGATAGTCACCGATGATTCGCCATGACCATGCTTCAGAGGTGCCTTGTGGCACGCCTTGTAGCAGCTCCCCATCCGCGATAGTACGTGCCTTTGACTCCCATGTAATAGAACCGTTGAGAATAGGAGAATAGAGTTCGGCGGAGAGGAATAGGAGCGCGAAGCAAGATATTATAATCCTATATGTGCCCAATGGCCATGGTCGGAGGAATGGATGGGATACGAGGCCATCGACATCTGCGAGTGACAATCCCTCTCTCTCGAGAAGAATATACACCGCACGCCAGCAGGCGATACCACAGCAGAATCCCCCAAGAAGCCGGGTGAGCGTGGAGGCGAGGGAGACGAGAGTGACGACATCGGATTGTCGTAGACCTTGAGAGAAGGGAAGAAAGATAATCTGTCCATCACTCAGCTCGAAGATGTCGTCGGTGCTGCTCGTGCGAAACTGGTGCGTGTGGAGGACAGAGGTCAGCACAGCGGAGATCGCGATTGCCATGGAAAGATAGCCGATGATGGGAGCTACGACCAAGAAACCAACTTTGATCTTGCTTTCGTGACGGATAGTTCGCGGCGTCGGAGGGTCCGACTCCGAGTCTGCCGTTGGCTCTGGCTCTAACTGGACAGAGTGACCAATCGTAGATCTTGAATATTGCCCTGCAGACATCTCGATTGATACGCTCAGCAAGACGGGAAAGTGTTTCGTTGCATCCCTCCCTTTCCCTGTATTTATCTTCCCTACGTGCACACAGAAGTGGAGAATGCCAAACTCAGCCAGCTGTCAGCTGATAGCTCTGTCTGTACAGTGAGGAGTATATGGCAGTGAACTGAAATCCAAGTAGAGAACGTCGAATCCAGCCAGCTGGTCAGCTAATATATCTGCCTGGTGGGCTAGAGGCACTGGCTCAGCTCGTCGTAACTCGCTGTGGACATTGGATGTGAGGAATATGTCGAATCAGCATGAACAAATGGGTCGATTGTATAAAGATTAGGACTGTATCGTGGCACACTGATAGAGCGGAGCCAGGTTTGTTTATCACTTGACTCGACTACGACAAACTAAGCTACCTCGTCACCTATGACAAGTCGCCTCCACAGAGGCGAACAGGAGAATGACAGGTATGTTTTTTCCAAATAAAGAAAAGGTTCAATTATGCTACATACTTATATAGATACATGCATGGTGGATGGGAATCGGAGCTGGGATATAGAGTAATTAGTGAGAATGAGAGTCGTTCCCGAGATTCTCTACATATCCGGGACCAATTTGAAATGTACGTGACTCCCCGCACCGTCCCTCTCGCCGCCTCTCAGCCGTACCCGCAATTTCTTCTCGCTGTCCAATAGGACGGACATGTTGCTCACATCGCGTCCTCCTTCCGCTCCCTTCTCCCTCTCCTCTTCCTCCTCCCAGTCCTCTCCCTCTCCGTGTCCGAGGCGCTTCACCACCTCTGTTGCATCCAAAAGTACCGCCGCCAACGTCGCATCGACCACCACCCGCCTTCCCCTCCTCGTAGCAGCCACCACCTGCACAAGCACAATGGCCACACAACACATTGCCACACACAAATTAAGGACCAACCACACCCCCACCCTGACCCGATCCACACTCGCCTCCGAAACCTGAAAAACCGCGCGAACCGTCGTCTCGATCGGATCCCCATCCCACTCTGCTCGAAACGCCGTGAATGCATTCCACGTCGCACAATACGTATCCACCAACGTCTGCCTCACATAGCGCTCTAGCCCTACCCCCTCTACCCACGCTTCGATCCCCATCGTCGTCGGCGGCGGGGAGAGGAGCGTAACGTTCATCAGGCTGAGCGCACGCGTGACCGTTGGCATCACGACAAAGGTCGGATCTGTCAAGTAATCCGGCACGAGTTCCACCTCGGATTGATTGCGCAACACAGACGGACTGGCCACCCGACAGTCTCTACAGATCCCTGCACCCGCACGGAGGGAAATGCGTGCGAATGCGATACAGGACATTTGACTCGACATGGAGAGCAGCGAATACGTCTTCACATCCGGTGGTGCAAACGAGAAGAACTGGCCCGTCATTTGGTCTCCACACCACGCTAGTCTGTCAATATTCCCTAGGTTGATGGCTACGTAGTACGTCCCATTCACGATCGTGCGGGGAAGAACCCGGTCGATAGGACCAGGAGTGTATTCCCAGCTCTTGTTGGGCAGCAAGGCGACATATCCTGCACTAGAATACACCAACGGATTCCAGGTGGATGTATAATTGAGGATCCCATTATCATACCGCGTTGCATTCAACACGGCACGATCCAACATGTGTTCTGGGTCGGTGACCCATTCAAACGAATCAATGGCAAAAAACGGGATGGTGAGATTGGCGAGGGTGCTGTTGATAGCCAGCCGGCTCGTCGCGCTCTCGATACTCCAGAGCTCGGAATGCGGGTTGTCGTGGTATGCGTCGCCTCTACTGCCCGAGGCGATCCCCATATAAACCACCGCTTGATCGACAAGGCGTTGTCTTGCTGAGGGGACCGCAGGGAACCATTGTGAGAGACCCCGGGTCTCTCTCGAAATGGTCAAAACAGTTCGCTGTGAAGAAGGACTCGTTGCCGTTCTCCATGAGACAGAGCCGTTGAGAATCGGAGAGTAGAGTTCAGAGGAGAGAAAGAGGAGCGCGACGAAGGAGATTAGGATTCTGTACGCGCTCCATGGCCATGGTCGAAGGAATGGAAAGGAGACGAGCCCATCGAGATCGGAGAGCGTCATTCCTTCTCGCTCGAGGAGAATATACGCGGCGCGCCAGCATGCGATCCCACAGCAAATGCTCCCAAGGAAGCGGGTGAGCGTAGAGGCGAGAGAGACGAGGGTAGTGACATCGGATTGTCGCAAGCCAGAGAGCGGGAGAAAGACGATTCGACCGTTTTCTAATCGGAAGACGTCGTCGGTGTTGCCGATTCGGAAGTGCTGATGGTTTAGGACGGAGATGAGAACGACAGAGGTGGCGATGGCTATGGAGATATAACCGATGATGGGAGCAGCGACTAGGAAGCCGACTTTGAAGCGGTTTTCTTTGCGAATTTTGCGCGATGGGCAAGCCAACTTTGGAGAAAGAGGGATAA